>JAMYIC010000156.1:0-16606 GCA_024112705.1 Microcera coccophila
AGAACAACAACAGCAACAACACCCTTTTCTTTGACAATCTTTTCCCGAAAATGTTGTTCAACTTGAAGGACTCGTCCGGCGAGAACGTCAGCAAAGATGAAATCATCCTGATCCCCATGACCAAGAAGCCCGAGTTCGCCCACTTCGAGACGCCCGTCTCCGGCCCGGACTCGCCCGGCGACGAGAAGCCGCCCAACGGCAACGGCAACAACATCAACGCCTCCAGCCTCTACACCGAGCGCGTCAACGATGTGCTCTGGTTCCCCCGCGGCTCGACCAGCTCCGATGAGGCCGGGGCCCGCGTCCGCCGCGGCCTGGCCGCCGAAAAGGAGCTGACCATGCTGTCGTGCTGCCGCCAGTACCCCAAGGCCATCGCCTGGTCGCTGCTGCTCTTCTTGACCGTCGTCATGGAGGCCTACGACAAGTCGCTCATCAACGGCTTCCTGGCCTTCCCGACCTTTCGGAAGAAGTACGGCGAGCCCAAGCTGCCGCTCGCCGAGAACCCCGAGGACCAGGTCTACGAGATCTCCGCCCTGTGGCAGATGGGCCTGGGGAACGCGGCGCTGGTGTGCGAGATTGTCGGCCTGTTGACCCACGGTTATGTCTCGTACCTCATCGGCTACAAGAAGATGATGATCATCTGCCTGAGCTGGATGTGCGTGGCTCTGTTCCCGGCCTTTTTCGCCCCCAGCCTTGGGGTGTTGCTGGTTGCCCAGGCTCTTTGTGGTAAGTCACTTACTCACAACCAACCCTTTGTGCACATGGCTTGCAGTGAGTTGACTCGCGATAGGTTTCTCGTGGGGTGTCATCCAGACGTTGGCAGCCACCTACGCAGCCGAGGTCGTCCCCTCGGTGGTGCGAGCCGCCATCCTGAGCAACGTCAACATGTGTTGGCTCGTTGGACAGTTGATGGCGACCGGCATCCTACGTGCGCTCACCAACGACCCGACTGAGCGGTCCTACCACCTGCCCTTCGCCTTGCAGTGGGCGTGGGCAGTTCCCCTCCTCTTCTGCGTCTACTTTGCGCCAGAGAGCCCATGTAAGTCATCGAAGCGTCTTTGTCATATGCAACTTGTTTACTAAATCCATATTAGGGTGGCTTGTTCGTCACGAGAGACAAGAAGACGCACGACAATCTCTCCGCCGCCTGACCAGCAAGCAACGCCTCAACATCGACGACACCATCGCCGTCATGGAACGAGTCAACTCGATCGAAAAGCGGCTCAACTACGGCGGTGCCAGCTACGCCGATCTCTTCAAGGGCGCCAACCGTCGCCGGACGGAGATTTCCTGCCTGGTCTGGGCCTGCCAGACGCTGTGCGGCTCGACGCTCACCGGCTACGCCCCCTACTTCCTGGAGCAGGCCGGCTTCGAAACCGCCAAGTCTTTTAGCCTGGCCACGGGCATGTACGGCATCGGCATCTTCGGAGGCGTGATATCTTGGTTTCTGCTCTCGTACGTTGGCCGTCGGAAGCTGTATCTCTCGGGCTTGGCGGCCGCCGTCGTCGTCCTCAGCGTGGCCGGCACGCTCGCCATCGTCATGGAAGGGACTGCTTCGCTGAACTGGACTCTCGGGTCGCTCATCATTCTCCTGACCTTCATCTACGACATGACCAACGGTCCGACTTGCTACGTCATCGTCGCCGAGATTCCCTCCACCCGTCTCCGGGTCAAGACCATCGCCCTGGCCAGGGTGGTGTACAACATCTTTACCATTGGCAACAATTTCCTGGTGCCCCAGATGCTCAACTCGACAGCGTGGGGTCTCTCTGGCAAATCGTGCTGGCTGTACGCCGGAACCTCTCTCATCTGCCTCACCTGGTGCTACTTCCGGCTGCCCGAAACGAAGAAGCTGTCCTACTTGGAATTGGACATGCTGTTTGAAAAGGGAGCCCCGACGGCCAAGTTTAAGGAACTGCAGGAGAGGCTGGCCAACACGGCGTATCTCTCCATGTCGAGGGCGGAGCGGATGAGGAACGCCTGGCACGGGTGGTTGGCCTACTCGTGAGCGTGTCGGCCACTGTAATGCTTATTTCCTAATGTAATGAACAAGTATATATAAGACGCTTGTAAATATTAATTAACTCAAACATAAGACGCAAGTTGCTCGTGACAATCAGTAGTATGTCACCCAACCAACATCGTGACCTAACCAGTGCCGTCACCCGAAGGTACCCTCAAATTGCATGGGTTCAGGATCCTGTTTCGTGTCTGCCCCGAATCTTTGATGAGCCATATCGCTAGCCTCTGCACGAACCGGCTTGGCCCGAAGGTTTCAACCCCCCCTCGCAGGCGGACCATCTCCCTTGCCGCCTCCAAGTGTTTGACCGATGTCTCATAATCACCGGTAGTTAGCTGATTTAATTAGCCAAGCGTCAACAATCAACGTCAACGAAAGGGACCCTACATAATCGGAAGCGAGAGCCAGGGTTTTGACCACCGTCAGCTCACTCACTGCCGAACCTTCACACTGCAGGGTGGATCGAAGGAGCCTGATACAATCCAATCTATATGATATCACATGGGGGTTATAGTCGCTAGCGTGGTCGATCGCTGCCAGGTTGCGACAGGCGGCCATCAAAACACCAGAAAGCATCCCATGATCGGCAGCCGCCAGTTGCACCCAATGATGGGCGATGTCTTGCAGGAATGAGCCTTCGTCAATGCCGGCAATGCTCGCGGGATCCAAGCAAGTCATGGAAGATAGAACGACGTGGTGGATGACTAGAGAGATCAGCTCATTCGACAACCAAATTCATAAAGTGGCGTACAATGATCAAGAAGATAGCTCTCGAATAAAGTTAGCGGCCTCGAGAAACACTGGAAGGGGTCTTTTCTCGCGGCACTCATCAGATCCACGGGTGCGCACAAGGGTTCCCACGTATCTTGGCGGTCACCTTCGGTTTCCCTGGCCTTCTCCACCTGATAAGCGAGAACCCTCTGACGCCGAGCCTTCGAGTTTCGGGCCGCATGGCTTCGAACCTGCTTTCGACTGGAGGCTGTGGAGTTCGAGCCGGATACAAGGACGAACTCAATGTCCGGGTCCACAGGTCGTGACATGACTAGCTTGCATTTTGTCCCGGCTTGCTAAGGATCGTTGCCAAGACTTTGAGAATCAAGCTATTAGCATGAGGAGCACGAGGCCAAGCTGACATGAGTGAACCAAGGGAAGAATGATGAGAGGTGAGAGAAGAGAGTCCAAGATGATTACTCAGCGATTCGTAGTCATCAGTCTCCACTTTGCCAAGACTTTCAACTTCCGAAAAGGGTAATCCGGACTAAGATAGCTGACGCCTCAGATGACGATCAAGATGACATTGAATCTTTCAAGCTCTGGCGGGTAATTCATACTGATGCCAATCAGCGAGTCATTGGTGTTTACTGAGCGAAGCTATGAGATAAGAATAGCGCTTGTCGATGCCAAGAATCGCGGTTTCCCGATCAGGCAATTGAGCGTAATGAGGCTGATGGTGGAAGGGATTCGAAGGACTCAACCGCCGCTATGGGAGCACGATATCGTTTGGATTATAAATGAAGTCTGAAGATCTGCGTAGTCTAGTTTCACGAATTTTCTAATGTCCAACGACATCTATAAAGAGTGGCCGGGCCGCGTCAAGAGAGCCATGCTTCCATCCAACTCAGTGTCACTGTCTGCCCTCTTCCAGCTCCTTATTAAGTCGACGACTTAATCTCATTACCAAACAAAATGGCCGCACCGTGGAACCCATTGAGCGACATGCCAGACTTGGAGGGGAAAATCGCCGTCGTCACCGGCGGAAAGTAAGGCTCCAACTCCAGTCCATGCCACCATCTGACAACGTGTGACAGCGCAGGTATTGGTCTATCTACCGTCAAATTTCTTGCCCTCCGGAAAGCCAAGGTCTACCTTGCTGCAAGGTCCGAGGACAGAGCGAGGACAGCAATCAAATCTCTCCTTGCCGAGAACCCCGAGATCCATGCCTCCCAGCTCGAATGGCTGCCTCTTGACCTGGCGGACCTTGCCAGCGTTGTCAAGGCGGCCGAGCAGCTGAGGAGGCTAGAGAAGAAGCTTGATATCTTGGGTTCGTTCGTCCCACCACGAATGAAACGAGCTAACATGTGCAGTCAACAATGCGGGAATGGCCACTTCATCGCTGGAGAAGTTGGGCGATGGCTGGGAAGCACACATGGCTATCAAGTAAGTCCTCGAGAACTGGAACACGCGTCCGCTAATTCTCCCAGCTACATTGGTCCCTTTGTCTTCACCAACGGCGTGCTCCCCCTCCTGAAACAAGCCTTGGAACAGAAGAACGCAGACGTTCGCATCGTAACCCTGACCTCGAAAGCCATCACCGTGTTCCTGCCGTCAGATTTCGAATTCAACCTCTCGTCCGCTCAGTTCCTCAAGGACCCCGTCCAACATCCCTGGCAGTGGCGATATCTTCAGAAACACATCTTCCACGTCGACATGGTGCGGTACGGCGCTTCCAAGGCCGCCAACGCCATGTTTGCCCAGCAGTTGCAGCACCGCTTGAACGATCGGGGCCTTGCTATTGTTTCGATCGGGGTTCATCCAGGAGCCGTTGCCACCGCCGCTGGATCGGCTGTCGGAAACGGCGTCTTTCAACTCCTGATACGCAATTCACAAATCAGCGTCGACCAGGGCGCCGTAACCACTCTCTTTGCCGCTACGGCGAATCATGTCCGCGACAATCTCCCCAAGTATGCTGGGAAATATCTTGAGCCCTACGGTCAGGTTGGGGATCCTCACAGGATACTGCACGATTCGAAACAGGTCCTGGGCTTGTGGGAGAACACCATCACCGAGGTGAATGCTTATTTGCAAAGTATCAATCTGCCAACTCTCATGGATTGGTAGTTCATGTATAGGATACTGGGGTCTCGCTGCTTCGTGGAGGAGGCTAGGTACATGGACAGCAGCGTGTAGTATTGTGGACTGGTAGAGATTCAATTCGTATTAAGTCCTTCTCCCGGAACGCCAAGCCGGGTCTCTTTTGCCTCCGGCGGCCCTACCGGGGGCACTCCTCGCCTTCGGCTCGATTAGTTTATCCCTCGTTAATTTATTTTCAATGTTCCTATTAAGTCGACTCATTAAGGTTCAAAAGAAATCTGTTGGCCTAAGAAATCATATTGGTGTCGACCTCTACCCTGATCCCGGATCGCAGAAGCGGAGAGAAGTCCGGATGAGGGGTCGCCCAATCCCGGACATCATCGTGTGACATTTCCTCCCCGTCCGAATTGCCACTGCCGCTCATCTATCTGTGGATCAGAGGTTTGAGTTGTTAATTGCATAGCCGATCACGTTGTCGTCGCCGAGGCCTGATCGCTGCAGAGTCGGCGAGTCAATTTCGGCAATTGATTGATGGTCTCAACCTTCTCCGCACAACACACGTTGATTGATCGTCGGCTTTCCCGCATTGCATCCTACAGCGCATCTCAATCACGCTTCTCTTGTTTAATATCGAGACCTCGTTGCCTACATCTCCGCACCCAACGATGACGACTTTTCATGTCCAGTCGGTGGATAACCGGGTGCAGGGTCGTCTTGCCCTGATCACTGGAGCAAGGTACGCTATGCGTCTTTTGTTGCATCTCGTGATACTGATATCGTGGTTCTCAATAGTGGAGGAATCGGATCTGCGTGCGCAAAAGGGTTGGCGGCCGAGGGCTGCGATGTTGCCCTCCATTACTCTTCCAGCCCAGTACGGCCCTGTTAGCTGTCGCGGTACATTCACTAACGTGTCCATCTACTGAACAGGAGAAAGCGGAAGCTCTGGCATCTGAACTCCGGCACTCATTCCCCTCGCAGCTGTTCGTCACCGTAGCAGCCGATCTCTCCTCGCGTGATGCCACGCGCGACCTCATCTCAAACGTCCTCAGCCACCCGGACGTAGCCGGGAAGCACAAGGCCATCTCCGTCCTCGTTGCCAACGCCGGCTTGGGCAGGAGGATTCGAGATATCAAGGACATCGAAGAAGAGGACTGGGATACCATCATGGAAGTCAATGCGCGGAGCCAGTTCGTCGTCACCAAGGCGTGCTTGCCGGGGATGAGATCCCAAGGATGGGGTCGCGTGATTCTCATCGGGAGCATTGCCAGTCGAGGAGGGGGGATTAACGGCTGTCATTATGCAGCCACCAAAGGCGCTTTGAGGTAATATCATTACAACTCTTTTCGGCATGGGAAGTTGGCTAACGACATGCTAAGCTCGATGGGGCAGAACTTGGCCACCGTTCTGGCTCCGGAGTCCATCACTGTGAACATAGTAAGTCGGCAATGCATTCGAATCAGATCAGGCACTTTTGATCAGTCATTGACCATGTCCAAGATTCTGCCTGCCATGATCGGGTCTACAGGAATGATTCCGACGCCCAAGTCCAAGTAGGCCTCCAAGTCTCGATAATGATCAGTGTTAACTTTCAACAGAACTTGGAGCAGCGACACCAACTTGGAATCTTTACGAGAAACAGATCCGGGCCTCGCCATTACCGCAAGTGTCCCAGTCCACCGTCTGGGAATGCCTGAAGAGGTTTCCAACGTGGTCGTCATGTTTGTTCCCCTCAACAAAGACGCGTACAGAAACTAACTTCATTCTAGGCTTTCCAAGACCGGCTATATGACTGGACAAGAGCTGCTACTTGCTGGAGGCCTAAAGTAGACTGGACGTGGCAAGCAATTGATCAAGGTTGACTTGACGGAAATAACATTTAACCGAGGTTCTCATGTTCTTGGTGCTACAGATCCTCACGTTTCATCAGACATTGTCGTGACTATATTTTAATTCTCCCGTAACTGTTCACTGGGTTCCATGCCAATAATACTCATCCTAGTACGCAAGCTGAAACGTCTCTTTTGCCTCCGGCGGCCCTACCGGGGGCCCTCCTCGCCTTCGGCTCGAGATTGCTTTTGCTCCTCACTTCGATCCTCTTTTCATTATATTCAATTTTTATAGAGGGCCTACGGCCTTCGACTTCTTGCAGTTTCCTTAACATACAGTCAGCAATCAGCCTTAGATCCGGTCCAAATCGGAGACAAGTAAATCCTAGCCTCTTACTAGTAGCGCATCAGAAAGGGCGGGGATGTTCAAGCACGTTGACTTTGCTTCCTAATCTGCCCAACGGGCTGTGTACGGCAAATCTGCCTCGCAGCTCGGAACGCCTTGTGTCGCATTGGCCCAACTATCAACTCCGCTTGAATTTCTGTCAACTCCGCTTGAATTTCTCTTCAACACCATCTAGACGTTCAGTAATCCAGATCGTACTTGATCGTTACGGTATGAGCGACTATATCAATGTGGATCTCTCCATCCATCCTCCTGGCCCCCAAGGATACGCCTGCTGGGATGCAACAAAGTGCCAGCTATGCAGCCGCATGCGCGATCGCAGCACGATACTAAAACTCTACCGGGACAGGTTCGTCGACTTGGGGAAAGCCGAGGACCTCTTACACTGGAGTCAGGAAGGGCCACGATGCATGCTCTGCGTGTACATCATCTTGGAATTCATCGAGGAGCTTGGAGGCGCAAACAACTTCGTCACTCACGCCAATCTCATTTTGCGATGGAGCTTCAGTCAAGACGGCGGCTTGCCTCACACGCAGATCAACGACTTTGAATTCGAGTTGACTTGGGGGTTCCCGCACATCATACGGAGACAAGTTAGTTTGACGGCCTTTACCTTTGACGGAGAGGCCACCGCTGATTGTGTTTCGTTTCGTCCACCCAACCCCGACGTGGCATCTCCGGCTGCCTTTGCCACGGCACGAGGATGGATTGAAACGTGCGATGACCACCACCCCGAGTGTCGGGTCGAAGGACCCGTGTCTTTGCCTTCGCGATTGCTTGAGATATCTCGGGATGACCGCGGGATGAGCTTTCGACTGCGAAAGACACGCGGCGACGAGACGAAATATGTCGCGCTGAGTTATGTCTGGGGTGACTCGCAGAAGCAGTACAAGACTACGCGAGGAAACTTGGAGGAGCATTTCACGAGTATCCCGTTCGAAAAACTTCCCTTGACGGTGTCAGATGCCGTTTCTTGCACCCACAACCTAGGACTGAAGTATCTTTGGGTCGACGCCCTGTGCATCGTGCAAGATTCGCTCGAAGACAAGGCCAACGAGGTTTCAAACATGGCCAGCATCTACAAAAACTCGTACGTGACGATTTCGGCAGCCCAGGCTTCCGGTGCCAGTGAGGGTTTCTGCAAGGTCCGCCCTCTGTTGGCAGGGTTGATGGGAACGTGCTTCAAACTTGACATGGCAGTCCCAAAGGACGTCGGAGGCCTCTTGACGTGGCTTGATGGGCATCGGAATTCGAATAAACACCCCGACCACAGCGACAAGGTCGAAGTGCTGTTTGAGGAGACTCCGTGGTATGCCGAAGAGGCATGGACTTCGAGGTCATCGAATGTGTGGCTAGCTGGCCGTCCAGCTGTTCAGAGCAGCGGAACCCTCATACAGGCGCCGAGCATGGACGCCGAGCCCATCACGAAGAGAGGGTGGACGCTGCAAGAGTCCTGGCTGCCCCGGAGGATGCTCATCTACGGCACAGGACAGGTGGTGTGGCGTTGCAGAGACACCAAAGTCGATGGTGGGAAGGTTCCCCTTGACGCTCGAAGCAGCCGGCGCGACAGGCCCAAAAAGCCAACCGACGAGACGAGCGAATACTTGTTTCGGCATGCGTGGCAGGGCATACTCGGGGACTTTTCCAACCGACAGCTCGGAGATCCGTCTGATAAGCTGAATGCCTTGCAGGGAATCGCGCAGGAACTGCAAGACTTGTCCGGTGACGAGTATCTGGCCGGTCTGTGGAGACGGGACTTGATCGCCGGCTTGTCTTGGTATCAAGATATGACAACTGTAGGGTCCGATATGGTTCTCTTTAACCGAGACAGGACGTGTCCTTCCTGGTCGTGGGCAAAGGTCGACGGGCCTCTGCGCTTCTCTTTGGCTGAAAATGTGACAGCTACCGTTGTGAGCGCGGCTGTCACAAAGGAAGAGCTCCAGGGACCAACACAGGCGGTCAAGCTGTGTATGGAAGGAGAGGTTACCCTCAAGGCACCGATCTCTCGTCTCCCCTTTGTGGACGTACTTGGTAGTTTCAAGTGGCTGAGCCCGGAGTCTACACGACAGGCGTTTTCCAATCACATCTATCTCGACGGCGGCCTATCGAATCCCGACATCGTGATTGAAGAAGTCGACGGCCAGCCCATAATTGGGTGCCCCGAGGGTTTGAAGTTTCTGGAGTTGAGCAGAGGGAGATGGGACGGTCCGCAAAACATGGCAGCAGAGTCCCGAGGCCTGGTTCTCGTTCCCGTAGAAGACAAGCCCAAGACGTATCGGCGAGCTGGGTTCTTCGTCATTGCCCTGCAATACGACGTTGACATGGTGTCCAGTGGGCAGAATCCGCGGTTGTACTTTTCCGTGGAGCCGAGGAACGTTCGGCCGACGGCTTTCGGAGAGATGTGGACGGCGTCTCTTGAAGATGATGTCGTGACTCTAGTTTGAGTCAGCTTCAACAACAGTCTAATAACCTGTATTTAAGCTACTATTAAAGACTATTAAAGTCGTATTGAAGGCTGCTGAAGACTGCTGAAGACTGGACACACAGCCGGCTGTTTCACTATTGGGCCCCGTTCTGCGTGCGATAAGAACTACAGCTGATAACGATTGTTATCTCCAGCGACCCCTCACCACTGACCTGAAACTGCCCTCACTTGGTATACCATCATCTCTTCTCAATCACGAACCATTGATTTGCGAGACGACCATGGCGTGCGATTGCTGTGGACCGCCGAATACGGCTCCTGAAGCGGTGCCTGAGACCACCCTCGTCCAGGCTGAAGCTCCCGAAGTCTCCTGTTGCGACGACACCTCTCGCGATGCCACGATCGAACCGAAGCGCGAAGAAATCGACGCAGAGTGCACCGTTCCAGCAATCCAGACCTGTTGTGCCAGCGAAAACGATCCGTCTGCACAAGCCGAGATTGTCTGTGGAACCAAGGACAGCACCACGGTCGGCTGCGAGGATGCATGCTGTTCTGTGCCTGAGGTAGTCAAGAACGCCGACATCAAATGCTGCGACTCCGGCTGTGACTCTGAGGTGCCAAAGACTTCCATGGACATGACCCCTCCGTGCTGCGACGACAAGCCGTCTCCCTGCTGTGACACGTCGTGTCTTGATCGCCTTGCCCTGCGTGAATGCGAGACGGCATGCTCGACCACGGCCAAAGGTTTGTAGCACCCTTCACCCGTCACATACCACAAGGCTAACCGCTGCGTAACAGCGACCCTAAAGCCACGAATCGGTCCCAGCTCCCTCCAAACGACCGACGGGAAAGCTTGCAGCTCGCATCAACGCTCGACCCGCGAACGATATGGTGCTACCCTCGAGGCCCTTGGGTGTATCTGCCGAGCCCTCCTTGCCCTTGGTCTGGAGTCTTGCTGCGATACTCAGCGCTCGCCTGCCAAGAGGAGTCGATGCTCGAAGAAGCCAGCCCGGTCTCCACGATCCTCGATCGATTCCTGCTGCACCACCGGAGCCATGTCGAACAATTCCTTGCGCAGCTGTTCTAGGAGGGTCCGACGCTCCAAGACGTCTTTCGACTCTATGAAATCGCCCTCGATCGGAGAGAAATCATGCGGCGACGGCTGCTGCTCCCCCAAAAAGGTCCCAGCAAAGAAATCATGCGCAGACAAGTGTTGTTCGAGCAAGTCGTCCATGGAAAAGCCGTCCGGCAAGGGATGCTGTGCCCCCAAGGTCCTAACGGAAAAGGAATCATGCGATGATGTTTGTTGTTCCTCTAAAGAACCCCAAGTGGTCACCATCGACAGAACAAAGACGAGCGCTGCGGATCTCGAACAACAACTTGCTGGCACTGAGCACGTGGTTCTCAGCATTTCCGGAATGACTTGCACTGGGTGCGAGACCAAGCTCAACAGGACCCTCGCGACAATGCCGGCCGTGAAGAATCTCAAGACGAGCCTGATTCTCTCGCGAGCCGAGTTCGACCTTGAACTCGAAGCGGCGACTGCCGAGGACGTCATCAAGCATCTCGAGCGCACTACCGAGTTCAAGTGCGAGAAGATTACTGACCGAGGATCCAGCATCGACATTGTGGCCCCAGACTCCTCGGTCTTTGTCAATCAGGAATGGCCCGCGGGCGTCATCGACATGACGGTAATCAAGCACGACACGGTCCGAGTGTCCTTTGATCCTTTCATCATCGGAGCGCGAGACTTGCTGGAGAAGGGGTGGGATGAACCGCAAGCTCTCGCCCCTCCTTGTCCTGATCCTTCCCTCGAGGCGGGCAGCAAGCATGTGCGACATCTCGGGTATCTTACACTCCTATCCGCCGCGTTGACGGTCCCAGTCTTGGTTTTGGCCTGGGCCCCCCTCCCAAAGCACAAAGTGGCTTATAGCTGTGCCTCTCTCGCCCTGGCCACCATCGTTCAAGTTGCCATCGCCGGCCCTTTCTACCCCAAGGCGCTCAAGGCTCTCGTCTTTTCCCGCGTGATCGAAATGGATCTGCTGATTGTTCTGAGCACGAGTGCGGCGTACATCTTCTCCGTTGTTGCCTTTGGGTTCCTCATTGCAGGACACCCCCTTGAACGGGACCAGTTTTTCGAAACCAGCACGCTTCTCGTCACCCTGATCATGGTCGGCCGTTACGTTGCGGCACTCGCTCGTCAGAAAGCCGTGGAGTCCATCTCGATCCGGTCTCTCCAAGCGTCCACTGCTATCCTCGTAGACGAGGCCGGCGCCGAGCGAGAAGTAGATGCTCGACTCCTGCAGTATGGCGATGTGTTCAAAGTCGCCCCGGACACCAAGATTCCGACCGACGGCACCGTCGTGACGGGGTTCAGCGAGACGGACGAATCTCTGCTCACCGGAGAGTCGCGACTTGTCGAGAAACGTCCAAAATCTCCCGTCATTGCTGGGTCCATCAACGGCTCCGGCACCCTCATCGTACGCCTCACTCGGCTTCCCGGCGACAACACCATCAACACCATCGCCGCCATGGTGGACGAGGCCAAGCTGTCGAAGCCCAAGATGCAAGGCATCGCCGATCGAGTGGCGTCCCTGTTTGTTCCCGTGGTGGTGGCTCTGGCGGTCATGACATTCTCCATCTGGATCGCCGTCGGCGTGGCAGTCCGGCACCAGTCTGGGTCCGAAGCTGCCGTGGAAGCGGTCACGTATGCCATCACCGTGCTCATTGTGTCTTGCCCCTGCGCCATCGGCCTTGCAGTCCCAATGGTTGTGGTCATCGCCAGCGGAGTCGCCGCCAGACGTGGTGTGGTGTTCAAGTCGGCCGACGCCATGGAGGTTGCTTACAAACTGTCGCATGTGGTTTTTGACAAGACCGGGACCCTGACTGAGGGTAAACTCAGCGTGGTGGACGTTCACTACGTGACAGAGAACGAGTCTCTGGCGCTTCTACTCGGTCTGGTCGGAAACATCCGGCATCCTGTTTCTGCGGCCGTAGCAGCCCATCTCCAACAAAAAGGTATCGAGGCGGCACATGTCCCCGAGTCACGAAGCCTCACCAGCCGAGGAGTCGAGGCAAGCTTGAAAGGAAAGACGTTGCGGGCGGGAAACTCGCGCTGGCTCAATCTGTCGGATCACCCTCTCGTAATGGCGACGCAGGCACGCGGACTCACGACTTTCTGCTTCACCATAGATGATACGCTCGTGGCTGTGTATGGTCTAGAAGACTCCCTTCGACCCGATGCGATCGAAAGCGTCTCGTACTTTCAAGCCCGTGGTGTCTCGGTCCACATTGTCTCGGGCGACGACGATGCTGCGGTGCAAAAAGTCGCTGCCGAGCTGGGCGTTCCCAACGCTCGCTCTCGATGCTCCCCCGCCGACAAGCAGGCTTACGTCCAGGCTCTCCTCGGCACCGAGCATAAGAAACCCGTAGTCGTGTTCTGCGGCGACGGCACCAACGACGCCGTGGCCCTCGCTCAGGCAACCATCGGCGTCCACATGAATGAAGGTACCGACGTTGCGAAATCAGCCGCCGATGTCGTACTCGTGCGTCCCGATCTATCTGGCATCCGCACCATGGCCGACATCAGCCAGCGCGCCGTCCGTCGCATCAAGTTCAACTTTGCCTGGAGCTTCGTCTACAACCTGCTGGCGGTGCTCTTCGCCACCGGTGCGCTGGTGAACGTGAGCCTGCCTCCGCAGTATGCCGGTCTCGGTGAGCTGGTGAGCGTGCTGCCTGTCATTGCTGCTGCGGTCCTCTTACGATGGTCCAACATTTAGAGCAGCCAGTCCGATCCAACCAGGACCTATTGCAGACAAAGGCTCTCCATGCAGAAAGCATCACGGGCAACACAGGTCTCCCGTAGCTTGTTTGCAGGCTCGTTTGCAGGCTGTCTCCGTTCAAAGAGTTGCTGGGGCGACTACTTGATACTTTAACAGCCACCTTACCATTCTCCCCGCCGATTTACAACACCTTTGTCACGGACGGAACACGAACGTCAATTGACCTCGTTTCTGTGAGTTTAAATGTAGTACAGTCTCTCGTTAAACAATTTCTCTCATTTTGTGAATTTGATACATTTGCTTTGCTAGCTATTATGCCCACTTCTCGTGATCCTTGTGTTTACTGCCACTTGGCCTTGTTCTTCTCGACGAAATCCTTCCAGGTTGTAGGGTTCTTGTCCAGAATACTCAAGCTCTCCTTCAAATCTTCTCCAGCGTAATATCCGGGGTCCTCAAGAAGCAGCATGTTCTCCAGCATTTCTTGCGCCATGTGAGAAGGCAAGAAAGACTTGAAGGTTTCGGAAGGAATCTGCACGGCAGTGGCAGGCTTTCCAAGGACCTCTGAGAACTCGGCCATCATTTCAGTAGGGGTGTAATACTTGGTAGCAGCGTAGATGCGCTTGCCAGCGTGGGACGGGAAGTTCTTGATGGCAGCTTTGACGAATAATCCTGCGACAGTCAGATATTGATCACAGAGACGATATTGATCATAGAGACGAGGAGGAACTTACCCGTATCATCCGCGGCATCAAACAAGGGCAGCTGGGCCTTTTCCGACGACACTGGCAGCGCCAGCGTGTACTTGCCGTCGTCTCCCTTGTTGATCTGCGACAGCAGATTGCTCATGAAGAAGCCGGGCAGGACAAAGGTTCCCGGGACGCCGCTGTCTCGGATGTACTGCTCAATCTTGGACTTGCCGACAAAGTGGCTGATGTTGGGCAGACGACCCTTGCTGGCCTCGGTGGTGTTGAGGAGAGAGGAGAAGACGATGTGCTTCACGCCAGCCTGCTTGCTCGCGTCGGTGACGGCCTTGCCCTGGGCGATCTCGACCTCGTCCTTGCCGCTCTCCCAGAAGTTGGTGACGAGGAACACGGTGTGAGCGTCCTTGACGGCCGGAGCGGCCTTTTCAATCGAGGACATGTCGGCCTGCGCCAGTCAGTAAAAAGTGACAACGATGTGAAGCCGGATTGGACTTACAGATACGACTTCGACGCCCTGGGCTGCGAGGTCCTTGGCGGCGGGCTTGTTCACGTCGCGGGTGATGGCTCGGATCTTGAACTCTTTGGACAGGACGGGGTCGTTGAGGACTGCACGGATGACGGAGCCGCCCTGGTTGCCGGTGGCGCCAAAGACAGTGAGGAGTTTCGACATGGTGGTGGTGGTGGTAGTGGTGGTGGTGATGGTGATGGAGTGAGATGGTATAAGTGTAGGATTGGTTGTAATTGAGTAGTTTGCTGGTCAAGGCGAGTGTTGATTAAATTGCTGGTGAGTAGCAAATCCAAAGACCACCGCCTCGCCTCTCATCTTTATACCTCCTCAACAATCCACCTCTATGTCTGATTGTTCAAGGTTGGCGTCATCCCCAAGACGGTTACCAATCGCATCCGCACTAGTCGGTACTTCGGACAATGCCAAGACCGGCCTACAGCCCTGCCACAGCGGACCCCACCAACCACAGCGGACCACACGGTCACTAAACCCACTAAACCCACTGGAACCCACCCGCTAACGCTCCCCGCCCGCGCAGGAGCTGAGCAATCTGATCGGGATGCCGTGGAGCGGGGAGATCTGGCTCGGTGGGCTCGGCGAACCGTGCTGGGCTGATGTGCCTGTCTAAGGTGTCTGTCTAAGCTGAATTTGCTGGTAATTTGTCGAGGGCGTTAGTAAGGTCGTCGGCGTCGAGGTTGGTGGTTTCGGGCTTCGGCCTCGCGTGTTCTGTTTTGTGCCTGAGTGCTGACTCACCTGTACGAGCTGGAACCTGCCGTTTTGGACATGTGCTGAAAGCGTTGGAATAACGCCATCAATCATCATATCATGCTCGCGAGCGGATTAATAATTGCTGTTCACACCATCAAGATGATGTCGTGTGTCACTGTGAATGCGAGCTACAAATATTCATCTTGCTGCCATCACCAAGTTCCTCATCAGCACCCAGCATCTCTATCTCAGCAAGTACATCACCAAAGACATCAAAACATTACCCAAAAACAACTCCAAGACATCACCTAAATATCACCTAAATATCACCTAAAAACATCACAGACATGGTATCAATCACCACAATCAAGACCGCCAACTCCACCTTGCCGGCAACAATCCCCCAAGGTTTCACCGCAGTGTTCCTCGGCGCGACCTCTGGCATTGGCGAAAGCGCCCTAAAGCAACTAGCCGTCGCGACAAAGGACAAATCCCCCCGCTTGTACGTCGTCGGACGCAGTGCTGCAGCTGCTACACCCCTGCTCGCGGAACTGCGTCAGATCAATACATCGGCGACGGTTGAATTCGTCGAGCGCAATGTTTCGCTTCTGAGGGAGGTTGATGCGGCCGTGCAGGAAATCGCCAACCGCGAGACCAAAGTAGACCTGCTCTTCATGAGTGTGGGTTTCATCTCGTTTGAAGGGAGGAAAGGTAAAGTCGAGTTCCAACCCTCCAGGACCGTGTTGCTAACAAGTGAATGCAGAAACATCCGAAGGTTTGGATCCCTCCATGACCACCCGCTTCTACAGCCGGGTTCGAGCTCTCGAGCTTCTCCTCCCTCTCCTCAACCGCTCCGACAACCCCCACGTCACAAACATCCTCGCCGGCGGCCAAGAGGAGCCCCTGCTCGAGGACGATCTAGATCTGGCCCGCCCCGGCAACTACTCCATCATCAAAGCCTCCGTCCACAGCGCGACCATGCTCACCCTCGTGCTGGAACGGTACGCCGCCGAAAACCCCGACATCAGCTTCGTCCACGCCTTCCCCGGATTGACATCCACGCCGCTCCTCACCCGCGGCTCGAGTGGCATCATCGGAATGCTGCTCAACTGGATCGTCGCGCCGCTCGTGAATGCGCTGTTCTCCGCTAGCGTGGGCGATGTGGGCGCGCGGGCTCTCTTCTACGCCACTAATGCGAGGTACACTGTCGAAAGCAAGGCGGCTTCCGCGGGCCCTCTCCCGAAGGACCTCGACAGGGCGGAGGCGTCTGGTCGCGGGGTGTTTTTGGTTGATGCGAAGAGCCAGAGTGTGAACAATGAAAAAGTTTTGGCCGAGTTGCGGGTGGGCTTGGCGGGGAAGGTGTGGGAGCATGTGAGGGAGGTTTTTGGGAGGATTGCCAACTAGACTGGATGAGGAATA
>JAMYIC010001557.1:4654-16668 GCA_024112705.1 Microcera coccophila
CGTTTCTTCCTCCCGTTTGTTCTTCTCGCTTCGACTTTACGGTTACAGTAGAGCGCGCGGCGCCAGGGGCCAGGGGCCAGGGGACAGGGGCTGCAGGGTCGGGGCTAGTTGCTTAGCGCTGGGTGCAATCTTCAGTGGGTGTGGGAGGGCGTGCGGCCTGGACGCCCGCTAAAGAAACGGGTGGATACAGGGCCACGCGTGCGCTAGCCGGAGCGACTACCCAACCAGCTCGACGATGCATGATGCTGTACTGCCCGTCTGGGTAAGGTAGTCGGTCAAGCAATCGATTGCACTGGAGAAAGAGGGAGATTGAACCGGGGTCCTCCTGATCTCAATTCCATCCCGTCTTTCCCAGGTGTGCAGGCGGCTGACTAGGTAGAGTCAGCGCAGTCTCTTGGCATTCAGTGGACTGCAGCTTTAGTGGCCACGGGCTCTGTTAATTTCCATTTCCACTGCCACTTGACGGAATGGGGTCAGGGAAGGATTTCCAGCGGTTCATCCTCTGCCGCTGCCACTGAGCCAGATCCTCGGGCCTTCACTCATCTCGCCCCTTTCCTTTTCCAAACACCAAGCGTCGCCTTTCCTTTCTGCGCCTTGTGATAACCTCTAGCATACGCTTTAACCACTCCCTCCCTCCATCTCCATCTCCATCCCCAATCTCCCACATCTCCGTCTCCCATCTCCCATCTCCCATTCTCTGTCCTTCTCTCCACATGGATGACGAATCCTGGCGCCTCCTCATTCAACTTAGTCTACCGAACCCTCCGTTCCTTAGCTTGTACTCTATTCATCCCCATTCTTGATTTCGGACGACGTTTCACCCGCTGCTTAAGCCACACCTTGATTTTCAACCTTTTTTTTCATGTTACCGCGCGAAGGATCTGCTACCTCTATCCCTCCACTACGTACATACGCCGAGGGGCCAAATCCAAGGCCACCCAGGATCCAACTCCTTGATACATATGATTTATCTGCTATCGCCTCCCGCGCAAGCTTGCCGCTCTCTTTTATAGCACCATGCATTCACGATCGTTTAGCAATGACCGTGCAATCGTAATGCAGCCAGGGTCACGCCATCGGCGGACAGCGTCCAAACCCGAGTGGCCCCCTACTGATCCGAGGGAACGTCTGGAAGAGGAAGAAGACGACGCTGAATATTCAGAGACCCGACCACTCAACTCCCAGATCAACTCATTCAGTGCTCGAGATGCTAAACCCATCATCAGCGCCGCGCCTAAGAGCGGCCCAGTCACATGGATGTCGCTCCCTCGAAAGGACCAACTCGCCATCCTCTTCATCAGCCGCTTCGTCGACTTCCTCCAAGTAGCCTCCCTACAAGCCTACGTCTTCTACCAGCTGAAGCACATGGACGGGGCGCTGTCTGATGCGCAGATCTCGGGGCAAGCCGGACTGTTGCAGGGCTGCTTCACGGGTGCGCAGGTTTGTACGGCGATTCTTTGGGGGAAGGCGGCCGATGCCAGTTGGTGTGGGCGGAAGTGGGTGCTCGTTGTTGGGCTGGCCGGGACGGCCATTTCATGCTTGGGCTATGGGTTCGCGACGACTTTCTTTTGGGCGGCGTTTTGGAGGGCGTTTGGGGGTGCTGTCAATGGCACGGTGGGAATCATGTAAGTGCTTGCCCTTGTTTGATCCGAGAATGAATCCGTGGTTCGTGCTTGGACTTGCATAGAACCATGGGTGGGATCATATGGCACGAGGCAGGCCGAGGCGGACATTTGCTAACGCCATCACAGCCGAACTATGATTGCCGAAATCACAAAGGAGAAAAAGTACCAATCTCGAGCATTTCTCATTCTTCCTATGAGCTTCAACGTTGCTAGCATGCTCGGTCCAGGTTCGTCCTGACCTACCTTCAACTTCTTGGTGGTTGGCTAACACCACGCACAGTAATGGGTGGCGTGTTGGCTGATCCGAAACAGTCACTGCCAGGTCTCTTCGGCGATGGGGCAGTCTTTGATTACCAATGGATTCGTGCCTACCCGTTTGCTCTGCCTAGTCTTATCAATGCCTCGATCCTAGCTATTGCTACGGGGATCATCTTCCTATTCCTCGAAGAGGTGAGAGAGTGTCTGACTTCTACAGTCGCCCTCATAGTACTAACAGCTCTCAGACGTCCAAGGACAGGATAGGCAGATATGACCCTGGTCTGTACCTCGCCCACCGGATCAAGCGCTTCTTCGGCGGCAAGTCCACCAGTGGCTACTCTCAGGTCCCGATCCGGAAACCCGAAGACCTCCCTATGCAGACCTTCAACGACAAGAAGGGGTTTGTGGCCGCGAAACCATACGCTCGCGCGAAACTACCATTCACACATCTCTGGACTCAAAACGTCGTCTTCACACTCCTGACAGGCGCCTTCTACGACTTCCATCTCGGCGCGTTTACGAACATCTGGTCTCTGTTTCTCTCGACCCCGAGATACAGCATCGTCCCGGAGCCGAGCCCGGATGAGCATCATCAAGTTCAGCGACGTTCGCTCCCATTGCTTTTCACCGGCGGACTGGGGATGCCAGCTGCAACAGTAGGCGTGGCGAGCTCCTTTCTAGGCATTATAGGCATGCTGCTTCAAGTCTCCCTCTACCCGCCTGTCCAAGCCCGCCTGGGCACAATCCGCTCGTTCAGGTACTTTCTGTTCCTGTTCCCCATCGCATACTTCGTCGGCCCCTATCTCTCGATTCTCCCTTCCTCGACCGAACCCCCTTCCCCCGCCAGCGGCGCCTTCATCTGGATCGGCATCCTCTTTGTCCTCTTTCTTCAAGTCACCGCCCGCACCTTTACCCTCCCAGCCAGCATCATCCTGCTCAACAATTGCAGCCCCCACCCCAGCGTGCTGGGCACAATCCACGGCCTAGGGCAGAGCGTGTCCGCCGGCTTCCGTACAGTCGGACCGGTGGTTGGTGGATGGTGGTATGGATACGGGCTGGACATTGGAATGGTTGCTTGGGGGTGGTGGGGGACGGCTTGCATATCTACTCTAGCTTGTGTAACGGCATTGGGTATGCATGATGGGAGCGGGCATGAGATCTTCCTGGATGGGGAGAGGGAGGAGATGGATGATGACTGAAGATCGACGGGGCCCTTGCAGGCTACATGGAGGTTTACTTATGTTGTTATGAATAGATGAAGCTAAAGCTAGGATAGAAAGTATCAATAAAATAATCACATCCTTCCCAGGGTTTCACGGTGCTCCCTTGCTGTCCCTATTTTGCACTTTGGACTGGCCCCTTGCATGGGAGCGCACATGCATGTCGACCATTCCAAACCGTGTGGGGCACACAACTCACAACTCTCAAAATCTCGCTCTTTCAACACAACCTCGATCTGCTACAAAACCAGAGAAGGGACTTTTTATCGCGATGCAACTAACATATGACCAATTGCGTTTTGGTTTAGCCGTCGTCGCGCAATGTACCGTCACATGATCGCTTGGGGGGCTATGCAATCTGGATCCCTGAGGCCATCACTTCGTCCGGGACGCAATGCATCCCTTGTCAGACGCGGAATTGACCAGCCTTGATTCCTAGCCAGACAATGATCTGAAAATGGCATCACTACATCTGACGCAATCACCCTTCCCCGAAGGCGACACTGCCTACGAGATCAGGACGCACCCGAAAACATGTCACGTCTGCTTCAACCTCTACCCGGGCTCGGCTTACAGCGCGCTACCCCGCCAATGCCTCCGAATGCACGAGGTCTCCGGCGCCGGCAACGCAAGCAGAGCGGCCCTACGAGGGGATGCTAGTGAAGCGCCCGCTTGGGCTGGCAAATACCGGATTGACTATACGTCGTGGGAAGCTGAGGCGTACCTGACCGAGATCCGGGATTCTGCGGCGGCGGGATGTGTGACTTGCCAGCTCCTCAAGGAAGCGATGGCGAAGTTGAGGGGCGGGGATGCTGACTTTGACGATCCTTGTTTGATGCTCGGTTTTGTGTTTTGCAAGGGCAATGCGTTGAGGATCAAGCTTCTGAGAGGTGATGAGCCTCAGGAGGATGAGGGCGACTTCTTCTCGCCGTGGGAGGCGTCCAATTGGACGGAGGAACTGGACTATTATGAGCTCTACACGCTACCTGGTATGTTTTGTATCCTCTGCTGCAAGGACGACGTTATCCTGAGGTGGTTGTCTTTGGTCATCGGCACATGCTGACACGCCGCCAGGTTCACCATGTCCGTGGCCTACAATCGGAAGCTGCATGGACCTCGAGAAGCCTCATTGGGGCCTACCGACCGTGCAAGGAGGACCTGCTGGGCACATTGCACCTGACCCGGGTTCGGACGCAGCTTTCGACCTCATCAAAAGGTGGATCAAGACTTGTAGAACAGAGCACGCTATCTGTGGTGAAGCGGAGTCGGCAACAGTACGAAGCCTTCCCAAGCGGGTGATTCATGTCGGCCCCGGTTCCAATGATGATATCCATGTTTTCGAGCACGACGATGCAGCGACTCGAATAGATGAGCCGTACATTGCCCTTTCTCACTGCTGGGGCCAGAGCCAGCATTTAACTTCGACCACGAAGAGCTTACCTGACCGGAAGAAGAACATTCCGTTTAGTTCTCTTGCTCGAACGTTCCAAGATGCCGTCAACATCACCAGACGACTCGGTATTCAGTACATCTGGATCGATTCCCTCTGCATCATACAGGATGACAAACATGACTGGGAAATTGAAGCCGCGAAGATGGCCTCGATTTACAATGGGGCCGAACTTGTCCTGGCAGCGACGGGGTCGGTTGATGGTGCTGGAGGTTGCCTGTCACCGAGAGATCCGTTCATCACCGTGTCCGGGTCTTTCCCAAATGGCCAACCCTACGAGGTCTATGGGCGGCAATCGAAGAGCCATCTCACCTTTGGCTGGGATGCCAAGGTCGAGCTGTCCAAGGGCGCTTGGAATGAGACGCGCGGGTCGCCAGCAGAACTCATCAGCCTTCCGCTGTTGTCCCGCGCGTGGTGCTTCCAGGAACGCCTCTTAGCAACTCGTATCCTGCACTTCACGAGATGTGAGGCCATATTCGATTGCCTTACATGCATGAATTGTGAATGCGGAGTGCTCAGTGAACATCAGAACGATCCTCTCGTGCCACCCCGTCGCATCATCAAGACTGGACACAAGTATATCGTGGAGAACGACAGCCTGCAGTTGGCGGGGCAGCTGGGTGGACACGCCAAGATGATCGCTCTGGAAAATAGACAGATAAGCTCGGCTGAGAAGGAGTTCGATAAACACCATGAGCTTTGGCGAGATCTAATCGTTCAGTATTCGCAGAAAGGAATAACTCACAGAACTGATGGGTTGCCCGCGATAGCTGGTTTGGCGACCAAGTGGTCCAATGGTCTGACAGGGAAATACCTCGCCGGTCTATGGGAGAAGAATTTGTTGACTGGTCTGCGATGGCTGCCCGATCAGGAAGATTCCGGTATGGAGCTCCAGTACATCGCCCCGAGTTGGAGCTGGCTCAGCGCTCACCGGGGCGTGACCTGGGGGCTTTCGAAGTTCGATGATGCGAAGTATTTCGTGGAAGTCGACTACACCCGTACCGCGTGTGTGCCCAGTGGATTGAACGCTTTCGGAGAAGTCAAATCGGGCTACATATTTCTCACAGGGCGCATCACGACAGTATCATTCTCGCTGAACGATGACAGGGTCTGGCTGGACAGGCCCGATAGCGAAACGCAGTCCTTTAAAAAGCCAGACAGCCTCTACCGTCTTCGGCAGCTGGGGAGCCAAGAACTCTTTTGTCTCAGGCTCTGTACCAAGCTTGTGGGCACTCCTGGACTCGGCGACAGTTCTGCGCTGGTGTTGATCAAAGCAGACCCGAAGGATCTGGCGCGACAGCCGAAGGAAGTGAGAGAGTTTGGGTACGTGTATCAGCGGGTTGGATATCTAGAGGATTGGATCCCTGATGCGGGTTCTGTGTCGGTCGGGATGTATCTCATTTAGCGTGCGGATGATGGCGTGCAAGTTTTGTATATGAGTTGGTGGTAGGCCTGGTGGACAAGGAGCAGTTCCTCAAGCGGATCAATTGTGCCCAGTTCTGATAAGTCAAGCAAGGTAATTTGACAGTCAGAGCTATCTTAAAATCAACGACTGCGTTATGTAGTGGCGACGCCTCCAATGTTTTCATTCACCGTCATGTCACCTCCAACGGCGTCCACCGGCGTCCATCCGTTGCGCCTCAATATTACTTCCCAGCCAGTAGATGAACATGGGCTCTGCGCGTGTTTTCACGTCTTTCTACTTGCTTTTCACCGGATATCCTGCTCCGCGATTGGTTTGACGCAAGACGAGCCCTAAGAGATGTAGAACGAGTCTTGGAGCTGCGTCCTAAGGCAAACATGGCGCGGCCTGCCGGTTAAAGTATCTTGAGATACCCTACACAGATGAGAAATTTGGCCATCGTCGGCCGAAAACAGGTGATGGAGACATGATCAGACGGAGAAAGAAGCGATGTGATAAAATATGGAACGTCTGATTTTATTTACCGGTTTATCTATCTATGAACATAGAGTAAACCTTCGACAGTGAGAAATCGAGGGAGGTTTTTCTGCGTTGACATTGGGCGGGATGAGACGGTACATCCCTCGACACTGTGCATGGCGCTAAATTTAAGCTTAAATTTAGCGGCGGTCGATCTTCCACGTGGAAATGTCTAACGATCTGCAACATTCAACGACCATCCAACAGATATCCAGCAATTGCTCTCTCCAAAGGCTCTTGAATCTCGTTTTCAAGCTGGAAATCAGTCCAATCTACCGAGACGACTCACATCTTGTTCAATTCGCGTCATCAAGGTGGATTTAGATGACGATATCAGATAAACTTCGCATGACGTTGTTTGTTGACCAACGTCATGCGTCGATGATGGCGGGTATATGATGGCTGGTTGATGCTCTTACGTGAAGGCTGCTTGATGTAAGCGATTGCGTAGATGACTTCATCTAGGTGACGATGAGTTGTGCCCCAAGCATGATGATGGAGGATGATGACGGAGAGTTGATGAAGTGAGGTGACGAAACATATCAACAGAAGCACCGACGCCAGTCCAGAAGATGTCATATTCCAGACCCCTCTGATGCCATATAAATTGCGTAATGATTCCAGAACGGGCGTCGCTGCGCCTCTCGAGCACGGAGCGCAATGATCCAGAACTTCACGCTGATGATCTCACTCGCTCTCCCAAATGACGATAGCTTCATCTACGTCACTGAGCCGACGTCACTTCATCCGCGGCGTAAACAATGAGGCCGAGAAATCCGTGACGTTGCTGTACGTACGCATCCTGCGCTCTCGGAATGCCGTCACGTTCGTCAATACTTGCGCCGCCTCGCCGTGACGACGATATCCTCATCATCATTACCTCGATCTCAGCGCCCCGAGTTGTCAAAGAAAGTCTCCGATTTGCTAGTAAAGATCGAGAGAAGGTTCTGTCGTCAAGGACTACGCGGCAGTGAGTCAACGCTCGCTTCCTCGACCAGTAATCAAATCGGCCTGGCAATGCTCCCCTCCAGCCTTTGAGTCCCTATTTATCATTGGTTTGCCACCAAAGCGCCCAAGATCACTCAGTGTGAGCACAGGCCAACCTCTTTGTTTACTTAAACCCGCCCGTTCTTCCCCCGCTCTCTCTCTCTCTCTTCTTTCTTCTTCACTCACGCACACGCACGATCTGTACAGCTAGCAACGAACGAACGCACCGCAAACGATCAAGAATAACGTCAAGTGTGCTATTGAGTACTGCTATACCTCTTGTGACCATGCTAACCACTGTGACACGTGCAGCCATCGAAACAAGATCCGTCCTTCTTCTTCTCGTGCCGTCTTTCATTTTCCCAAGTGCGGTGACTTGCTGATCCCCTGTGCCTTTGTGACCCTTGACTGACATGATTCACATCTCGCAGGTCGGTATCTTCCTGTCTTTCGAGATGGGTTGTATTCCTTCGACGGAGATGCATGGCGGTATGGCCGCCACTTGGAAGGAGCGGCCGATGGGATGCTCCAAGTGTGCGGTGAGGGCGTTGAAGAGGGAGGACGAGTGTAAGTCTTCGTAGAGAGTGACAAGCTTTTTCGTGATCATGTTTGCTCATTTGACCTTAAGGGCGGCGGGCCGTAGGGCTTCCGCCATATATACCGACATGGAGAGAGAGGCAGAGGGGAAGGATGAGGAGGTGGTTTGGGAGGAAGGGAAAGGGGAAGGGGGAGGAAGAGGAGGAGGAGGAGGACGACGACGACGAGACGTGGGAGGAGTGTCTGCGGCGGCTTCGGGCAAATGGTTGAGTCTCTTCCATTCATTCCATTACCATGATCCGAGTGAGCTGACATGTATCTAGGGATGTGGGAGTAGAGAGGTAAGGTTTGGGAGGGACGCTAACCGTGTTACAGGTCGGCCGGCAAGGTAGGGGCGGAGGACATTGGTATGGGGCTGGAGGATACGGGTGCGGTAGGTCAGCGTTGTTTTCAAGGGAGGTGAGGGTGGGCGAGCGTTTGCATTTCTTTTCCTTTGTCTCTCAAGCGTTGCTCTTCTTGTCGTTGGGAGGACTGGAGGTTTTGCTTCTGCTGATCGTGTACAGGGACAGGAACGAAGCGGCAGTGCGGGTTGTGTACGAAGTGTGGGTCGGGTATGTATCGTAGCGATGTTTTCTCCAGCGTTGTTTGGTTGTTGGGAGGACTGGCGGTTGTTTTTGCTGATCGTGCACAGGGACAGGACGGTAAGTCTCGAGGGATGGGTGGTGGGCCATGGGTATGTATTGCAGCGTTGCTTTTGTGTTTTCTGATATAGCGTTTCTTTTCCTAGCGTGTTGGCGATGATTCATTCAAGGGCGGAGGAGTTCAGCGGGATTGTCCCAAAAGTCAGGTATGATGCGGCCACTTGACAAGTGTTTAGGCTGTATCTGACAAGACATGGTAGCTTTTTGTCGAGGGCGAGCGGTCTTTCAGCGTCGGTACTCGATATACAGGCGATCTTCCGTAGTTCAGACAATGACAAGATTGCGTTTGACTCACATGTCGATCCTGGCTTCGGCTGGAGGTCAGTCTTCATGATTGCTCAAGAGACAGGTGCCATGCTGACCAGAGTGACATGACTACGGCTTCACATCGCAGGTGTTTGAGCATCTGCAAGTATGGTGGTACCGTGATGGAGTGGCATGGTTCGACTTGGGTGGGAATGCCTTGGTATCAGTGTTGTCGATGAGATTGGTGTTGAAGTCTTCATCAAGACTTGTAGCTAGGATCAATTCTAAATACAATAGTCGTTCTCTTGTTTTGATATCTATGCCTCAACATGTATTTCATTAATGTCATTGTGCGCATCTTCCATAACTTGTACTT
Source organism: Microcera coccophila (assembly GCA_024112705.1). NCBI lineage: Eukaryota > Fungi > Ascomycota > Sordariomycetes > Hypocreales > Nectriaceae > Microcera > Microcera coccophila. The sequence goes on from JAMYIC010001557.1 coordinate 13,997, forward strand.
CATCCAGGCAGGCAGCCGTGTTGCGTTGCATGGCAAGAGCAGTTCCCGTCACCCATTCTAGACCTTCCATCTCCCATCCCCAACACCCACGCATCCCGCTCCTTTTACACCAGCGAGGCCTCCCTATTCATTCCGAGATTGTAGTAACTGCATTTGCCATGTCATTTGAAGGGAAAACCATGCCCAAGACGCGTCGACCGTTCGGTATACAGTCAGTTTGGCGGCTTCGCGATAACGCACCACATCTAACCACAGGCTCCAGCACGACCAAAAGACGCGACGCGGATATTCCATACGATGAACGGTCCTGATGCTTCGAAGTAAGCAGCCGCTTACACCTATGCCAGGCTGCGATGCCAATAAGATTGGACAGGACACGATCAACTCGAGCGCTTCCTCTAGAACATCCGCGGGAGAAGTGCTTCCCCCTGCGTTCCGATATTGCGCCCGAGGTTTAGGGAATGACATCCACGACGCCTTCTCTCCGATTCTCCGCCGGACGTTTTCCACCCAGGGTCGTCTCGTGGTGCTTCGTAGCTTGGATTGGTAATCGTGATGGGTCCTTGCTGACGGTACAACGCTGGGGTATCGAGCACCTCCCTTGGAGCGTCGATTTAGGTGCTTATTTGACCCGAGGCTGAATTAGGGATGCCGTTTTGCGAATCATGCTGCGACCATGGAGGGTTCTCGCTCGATCGTGAGCAGTTAGCTGCTCCGGCAAACTCGCTGGTGTTGTCTACGGCGAGATGGCCTTCGGGACGCCCAAAGTAGTACAGTCCTCGACCTACTGGCCTCATCTTTCATCGTCTTAGACGATAGCGCGACGAGGTGGGAGAGTTGCCCCTAAACGAATATATAGCGTCCAGAAGTGCAATCGTGGAGGATGGCGTCGATGCAAGCAGCAGTACCGCAGATGACATCGCCTTTCACTGCTCCAGCACAACACCGCTGCATCATGACAACGGATGGCCGTTCTCTGAGGCTATCGACTCTCCTACATTTCAGGCGCGAGGGGGTTGTCTACGGGTATCGCATCTACCGTACAAAGCTAACCAGATAGCTCGTTTTTAGAAGACGGAAGACGAAGACATACCCCCTTCGGCCCAAACGCGTTTCTTGTTTGAACAACAACAAGTAGCCAGAGAAAGAATCATCACGATATGATTACCGACCCGAGAAGCATGAGGAACAGCCTACGGCACTAGGCTGCACGCCATGGTGCTTGACATACAAGCTTCGTGTCGACGTGTCCGAGCAATGATGGCTCAGGATCCAGCCAGGTTTAAAGGGGAAGAAGACACAAGACTCTACTCAAGAATAACACCTTCTACTTCCAAGGCCAATGCTGCGAGGGAAACCTATCCGTCGACCGGGTATCCAGATAGGCTTGCTTGTCATGGCAGTTCCGGGCGATGTATGCGAGACAGGAGTGAGAGACTTTCCATCTTGTTACCTCTCACTTCAACATCTAACATGAGAAGGAATAAGGAAGTACCTCGCATCAGCCTGTAAAACACATGTCTACCGCACGTGTAGGCTGGTATCGGATTCAACTACTCTACATAGTTGACAACTCATATCCCAACCGGCTGGTACCGTTAAGGATGGGAAGAATTCTGCTCCAGCGTTCAACTCGCTTTCGCTGGCTATGGCCAAGTCTCGCTTGCTCGGGGAGTTTCCCTACCAACAAGGACTCAGCCGTGCCGTTGTATCGTCATGGATCAACCACCGCCTCGAGCTACACTTGGTCGACCGAGCAGCATCTCCCAAGTTTGAAACCTTGAAAAGTTGACTGCCTTGCACCCCTCATGGCTGAGACTTTTAGACTGACAAGCAGCCCTGGATTAAGATACTGCAGATCTAGGCCGAAGGAACATCTACGACAGTGACTATCCTACGACATCAAGGCTAGCATGACTCGTCAGAAAACTAACAAAAAAGCAACAAAAAAGCAAAAATAATCGGATGGCATCGTGAGACAACATGCTCCCGGCAGGGCTTGAACCTGCGACCTTCGCATCACCAAGACTTGCAGATCAAGTATTAGTACGAAGCTCTAACCAACTGAGCTACGGAAGCCGTCCGATTTGACGTTCCGGCTCATATTACGCATCATCAACGCAATGCAGATCCGTTCGAGCTTGTGGAGATGCTTACCCTCCAGGGGCTTCGGAGAACTCAGGCCAGTATGGGGCTGTTCTGAGGGGTGATATCTCGCTAGCAAGCCCTTTGCTTGGCACAACAACTGGCTGACGAGGTGCAGACCGTCCGGCTACCCTAGCCGGCGAATTGCGGTCTGTTTCACATAAAGGATTGGGGCTTCGTACTTCGTACTCGGATCTCGACTTGCCTGCGCAAGGGGGGTAAATTGCGATCTCCATCCATGGGCCCGTCACCGCCCTTCGATAGTTTCGGAATGGGGCATGGCAGCAATCTGCAAATGCTGAGCGTTGAACATCCGACGTTGAGATGTCTCAGTTGTCGATGCCCAAAGCCCACGACCCACCGGCTATCGACTTGATAGTCTCAGGGACCAAAATCCATGCATGCATGCATGCATGCATGCAGTTGCGGTCAGGTCAGCAAGGTCCAGAACCTACGAGGGCCCCCATTCCCCATTCCGTCATTGGAGCTAAGGCGTTTCCACCGACGTCAAAAAAAAAAAAAAAAAA
>JAMYIC010001558.1:0-13876 GCA_024112705.1 Microcera coccophila
TTTTTTTCGCTCATATGTTTGCGCCAAAGCTGGTTCGCGCCGGTGGATCAGCTCTACTTAGCAGCAGGGCCGTAGTCCAATTTCGACCTCTGTCAAGCTTGAACAAAGCTTACGTCCCTCGGTCAACTTTATCAACAATATGGGTGCCTACAGGTGGAATTGCCGAGAACGTGGATGAGTGTAATACCCAAATCACTTTCCAGCGATGGATAAAAGCTAACGAAGATCATAGTTGGTCATGCGAAGCTCGTTCGTGCAGGGTTCCTTCGTCAGGTTAGTGAAGCTCAGCTCACTACCGGCAAACATACTTACGTCTATCGTAGGCCCACTCAGGCGTCTTTCAAATGCTTCCTCTAGGGTTGAGGGTTCAAGACAAAATAGAAAGGCTGATTGACAAGCACATGCACTCCATCGGTTCGTGAACAACAAGATACCGGTGAAAAGATAGGGGCTCACGCGAGGATCAAATGTAGGGGCATCTCGACTCTCTCTTTCAACTATTTCGTCAGAAGAACTGTGGCAAAAAAGTGGACGCTTAGAAGCAGTCTCATCTGAGGTACTGGATTTTAAGCTCAGTTCCGTCAGGTCGCTAATGCTTCACAGCTCTTCCGCTTCAAGGATCGCAAAGATGTCCCATATATCCTCTCCCCTACACACGAGGAAGAAATCACGACACTCGTGGCCAGCACCCTGAGGTCCTACAAAGACCTTCCCATCCGTCTTTATCAGACCAGTCCGTCTAACTGTTTCTACTTTTGAACAACTGGCTAACAGTAGTGATCAGCAAGAAAATACCGTGACGAGCGTCGCCCTCGGCATGGCTTATTAAGGGGACGGGAATTTCTCATGAAAGATTTATACACCTTTGACCTTACATCTGCAGCAGCTATCGAAACATATAGACAGGTCTCGGCTGCATATGTGGGCTTCTTCACCGACCTAAAGCTCCCTTTCCTAGTTGCCGAAGCTAGCTCAGGAGATATGGGTGGTGACCTGAGCCATGAATATCACTTGCCTGCTGCCGTTGGTGAAGACTCTGTTGTGAGCTGCGCGAGTTGCGGGTATGCGGCGAACGATGAAGTTGCGTCTGCTCGTCCTACGAAGGCATCGAACAACAATGTATCGCCCTCCCAGGTTCGGGTGTGGCGTGGCGTTTCCAAGGATAGGAAAACTCTCGTCAATGTTTGGTACCCCCAGGCTCGAGATGACTCATCCGAGAAGAGTGTCAATCTTCATGCGGTCAAGGATGCTCTCCCAGAAGTAGACACAAGTATAGAAGATTCATCAGCGTTTTGGGAGGCTGGCCTGAAGAGTGGGAAAGCTCGGGTTGTCAACGTCATCGACACACGTTTGGCGTCGACCTTTAGCAGCCTTCAGAAGGAGCTCGCTTTACTTCCGGAAAAGCTTGCAGGTCAGAATGTTAAGCATACTTTCCTACGAGAAAGCAGTGGGAACGGGTTGAACTTGGTGAGCATCACGGATGGTGATGGATGTCCTCGATGCGAGGATGGAACTCTCAAAATCCACCGTGCCCTGGAGGTTGGCCATACGTTCCATCTAGGAACTCGATATTCATTGCCTCTCGATACTTGCGTAACGATTCCCCCTCAAGGACAAAGTTTACCGGGAGTCACCTCCGAAGAACTCAAGCCGGGGAGTCGAGTACCTGTCCAAATGGGATGTCACGGCATTGGAGTCTCTCGCATATTTGGCGCGATCGCAGAACTTCTAGCCGACAAAGCTGGACTCAATTGGCCAAGAGCCATTGCCCCATTCGAGGTTGCCGTCATTCCTCAGAAGAATTCGATTCAAGAAGCCGAAGGCCTCTACGACGCTCTCGCGGTTCGCAACGGCTTAGACGTCGTTCTTGACGATCGCGAGAAGGCTTTCGGATGGAAGATGAAGGATGCCGATCTGATTGGATATCCCGTCGTTGTGATTTTGGGCAGATCTTGGAAGGAAAAGGGCGCATGTGAGGTGCAGTGCCGTCAGCTCTCAGTGAGGGAAGAGATTCCTCTGGATCGCATTCCCGAGTTCGTCTCAGCACTGTTAGATAAGCTGTAGGTCACGGGGTCATGTGCGACAATCATTCACTTATCACTGTAAATTATATGTGTGTAATGCAATGTATTACTATTTGATTCGGGATAATTCCTCGCAGGTTTACTTTGTCGTGTATCAATAAGCGTTCGACTCCATCCATAAGCTCGAATACAATCCCGTTAGGCGAATTCTACAGCCCCACGTCATAATATTCACCAAGCGAGGTATAGAGGGGACCTGAGCAGCATCCCACCTCGAGCTCTTCGAAACCTACGAAATTACAATCGCAACCATGGCAGGACGGCAAGAGACCAGTACATTCTCCTTCTACCCCTCGCGTCTTGGAGTATACTGCTAACATGCTATTCAGTCAATCTCGACGCCCTCGCTCCGGAACAGCTAGCCCAAGTCAAGAAACAGCTCGACGAAGAGCTCGAGCACTTGACCCAGTCCTTTGCGCAGCTCCATGGCGCTCAAAATAAATTCAAAGAATGTCTAAGATGTGTTCAGGCCCGGGTCGCTGCGCCGCCAGGTACGAACATTACCATGAGGTAGAACGGAAAGGGTAACAGTTTGGCAGGGTCGAAATCGGTATTGGTCCCATTGACTAACTCGCTATACGTTGGCGGAGAGCTTTCGGATACCGAGACTGTGATGGTAGACGTCGGTACTGGATTCTTAATAGAAAAGGTCAAGCGCTGTTTTAGTATTAAGATAGGAGGAGGCTTGCTGACTAGGGTGCAGAAACTGAAGGCGGCTGCGCAGTTCTATGAGGCCAAGGTGGAGGAGCTGGGTACCAACCTCAAAGACCTTGAGCTCATCGTGCAAAGAAAGCAGACGAATGTTCGGACAATTGAAGAAGGTATGTCTTCATCGAGCCAAGGTGCAGGACGCACAGGACTAATTTCAAACCGTAACAGTTTTAAGGCAAAAGATAATGGCTGCCCAAGGGCAAGCAGAGCAGCAAGCGTGAGGTATGAAGTTACGACAGCAAAAATAGACGTTCTGTGGTTCCACATAAAAGCCGGCCTAGGAAGTCAACGAAAACCCAATCTATAGAATGGGAACCCCTGGATTTAATCTAGTAACGACGTGACGTTGAGACCGACCCCTTCCAAAGCGGCTTGAACCTTGAGGACAGTCTGCAAGAACTCTCCAAATCTGACTTCCAGACTTGAATCTCCGTGCCAGATTTTCTGAAGACAGTCCCCCCAATCCTTTCGGCGTTCACCAGCGCTAGCATAGTTGATGCTTTCATCCCAGTGCTCCCCAAAAAGTTCCACCCCCCAGGTGGTCTCTGGTGGAGTTGATACTCGGCCTCCCGTCCAGACCTGTGTCACGTTGGCTTCCATCACATACGGTGTCCCTTTGATGGGGATAATGGCAGCCTTTCTCAAGCATATTTGGTTAACGTGGCTCTCCAACTCCCCAAGTTGGAGGTTGATGATGCGAGGGAGTCTGAGAAAATCGGATAGCTCGTTTTCGTTACTCGAAAATTCCAAAGTAATTTTCTGGATAAGGTTACTAAATCCTGGTGGCAGATCCGGTGCCTTGTCCCAAGCATCTACTCGAAAGTTCCAGTCGTACTTCCTATAGCGGATAATTAGCCATCCATCAAGCGTTAAGCTAGCTCGTTTGACATACATATCCGGTGCGGCAAAGGTCCAATTCAGCCGGCTCCAAGCCTCAGGTCTCGTGGCTCTAGGTGTTGCCAGCTGCGATTTGCCAGCGTTAGTCAAACTCTCAGCAACCACCTCCTTCCCTTGAAGGGTGAAGGTGAGGTCGCATATCTGTCTCACAGCTTCACGGCCTTCGCAAATGTTTGAATTGGGGTCAACCAGATGTTGGAGGAGTGACTGAACTTGATTCACATCGGAGAGTCTAACGACAGTTAAGAGTTGGCCAAGTCGGGAACAGAAATGGCTGCTTACCTCGTCTCGAGACTAGCTCCGCCACGTATTGAATATGTGTTCAGTAACTTGACGAAGTCTTGTTTGGAGATCTCGTCTTGGGCCCCCTTCCTTCTCTGGCGCAGCTTCAGCTGACCAAAAGCGACTCGCATCTTCAGAGTCTTGCTCAATGTAGTCAGTGTCTTGGCCGAAGTCATGATATCTGCAGTCAGCCGAGAGATATGCTCATCCATCGCTGATGCATTGCCAGATGACCCAAAGCCATTCGTTATGAAATAAGGGCGAAACCCAAGCTCTGCTCTTATCATTCCGCCATCGAGTGCATTTACGGGCTCTTGAAGGAGAAATCGAACAGTGGGATGGTCGTTCGAAAGACGCATGTCATGAATTGCCCAGTTGATGGCTTTTATTGCCTGCTGAAGATGGTAAATTGACTCGCATCGAATATCGAGAATGTTGGCTTGCACAAGGGTGATGTAGACCTTCTGAGTCCGCCGGATATCGTCTAAGGCTTCTGGCTCGTCCAAGCCCCGAGGTAACAAGTGCTTTCCGGGAAGAACGAGGCGAGCCTAAGTTGATGTCAGAGCTAGATGCTGTATAATAGAGCGTTCCTGTTACCTGAAGTAGACTCGCGTTTGGAGGATGAGCGCCGAGATATTCCTCATGTTCAGCTTTCTGAGTATCTTGCCGGGTGGCGTCCATCATCGACTTTGCCGTTGGCATACTCTCGGCTTTTGCAAAAGCTTTACCGGGAGCCTTAGAAAATTGAGGCCCCATTTGAGCGCCTCTTCTCCCTCTTCTTCCATGGGACGCTCGAGATTTAGGCTCGTCCATAGCTTTTTGTTCGTTTAGAGAATGGAACTCCAAATAACAGAAGCGCGACCAGAAGTTGGGATATGAATTAGAGAACTATAACAGGAGAGATATGCGTAGGGGAAAGAATCGAGCCGGATAATTAATATTGGAACCTCCGAGGCAAAAACTTTCGAAGCGAGAGATAGCACTTGCCGTTTGTTACTTCTCATTTAAGAAATGGGTGAATCACGGACGATTGAGACATGATAGGAACTCTGCGGCAATAGAAAAATGTTGATTCGCCAACGTAAACCCAAGGTACCTAGATTTCTTTACGTTTGCGTGTTTGTTGGTTGGCAACAACCCGTGCCGTTGTCATTACACCTTTCACAAGTCGTTCTCGTTCTCCTACCTCTGTGCTTAAATCTGCCCTCCACAGCCGAATTAGTTGCAAGTACGAAAAATCATGTAGAACGTGAAGGTTGAAAAGTCTCCTTTCCTGATTTAAGGCGACTCCACAAGACCAACTACTTTACCTATCCAAGGTACAGATTAGATGAGGTAGTTGACGTACGAGCTCAATTCCTCAAATCCAGGACTTGGTTGGGATACTCGGAATCCCTTTAGTTGCAAAACTCCTATACATGCATACCACAGAAACCCCAGCCCGTCGCGTTCCCCCGACGCGTGAACATACAGCAGATATTACATCTCAACAATCCCTCCATGACACCCAAAACCGCCCCTCGAAAGGTCCCCTCGCCCTTGAACCGGCGCAAGCGAGCTCTTCCCGGCGCCTCCCGTCAAGACTCAGACGACGAGCTTGACAGCGACAAGCTCTCTTGGGAATGGGTCTACAGCTCCAAAGACCCAGAACGAAACGATGACACTCCCCAAAGCGATCGTAAAAGGAGGAAAGTCACGGGAAATGAAATCGCAGCCGCGAGAATCGGAAACTTTGAGTGTCGGATTGGCGATATCGTGCTGCTCAAGGCAGATGGATCTAATGAAGCTTGGGTGGCTGTCATATGCGACTTTGTAGAAGATGATGGAGAGGGAGAGAAAGCAGCCAATTTCATGTGGTTTTCCACTGAGAAGGAGATTCGGAACCGAGACAGGAAGCGGACCGACTTTTACTGGGTATGAATTTTCTGAAGGAACCATCTTCAAGGCATCAATTGCTAACCAAACCGAAGAATGAGCTCTACGTCTCCCCGTCATGGGATGTAAATCCCCTAGCTTCCATCAACGGCAAGGCCAGAATTACCTCCCTCGAGGTCTTCCTTAACAAGTACCCGCAAGGCAAGATCCCTCGCAACTCGTCCGACTTCGGCAAGACTTTTATCTGTCGCCGAGGGTGCAATACTCGAACAGCTACCTACACAGACGAATTCACCTGGGAGGAGGTATATCAGGGCGAGCGCAGCATTCAGAGCCTGATTGATCTAGTGGAGAATGGCACCAAGATGAGGCGTCGCCGCAAGGCTCGGAGCCAGTCACCCCAAGATGCTGCCTATCTTCCTCCTCCACCTCAAACACCGTCCAAGACGGGGAGGGGAGGGGTTTCGACGCCAACATCCCGCAGAACTGCGGCAACGCCAAGCTCACGGGGCAAGAGGTCAGTCGATTCTTCTGACGTGGTGCTATGGATTATACTTACCGTCATTCAGGAGTACGAGCAAGAGACTAGAGTTCACCCCTTTAGCAACCCGAACGTTATCCCCTAGCCACGTCGAGGCCTCTCCTTTCCAAATAGCCCGCTCCCGCCTCCATGTCTCCTCTGTACCAACCAGTCTTCCATGTCGAGAGGGAGAGTTCTCCTTAGTCTACTCTCATCTCGAGGCCGCCATCTCAGACGGCACAGGAAATTGTATCTACATCTCCGGCACCCCTGGAACTGGCAAAACAGCAACGGTCCGAGAGGTCATCGGCCGTCTCGAAGAAGCGGTTGGCTCAGATGAGCTTGATGATTTCATATTCGTTGAGATCAACGGTATGAAAATCACAGATCCCCATCAGTCATACACTCTCTTGTGGGAGGCCCTCAAGGGTGAACGTGCGAGTCCAGCTCAGGCGTTAGATCTTTTGGAGCGAGAATTCAGCAATCCCAGCCCTCGACGTACCCCCTGCGTTGTGCTGATGGACGAACTAGATCAGCTAGTAACCAAGAATCAAGCTGTCATGTACAACTTCTTCAACTGGCCAACGCTACGACATAGTCGCTTAATTGTCCTCGCTGTAGCCAACACCATGGATTTGCCAGAACGAACGCTCAGCAACAAGATTAGCAGCCGTTTAGGTACCTTACTTCCCTTTTCGTTTTGGTTTTATTTCCCCTTCCAGTCCCTCATACAGCCACTAATCCCATATTATAGGACTCACCCGAATCACATTCCCTGGATACAATCATGAACAGCTGATGAAGATTATACAGTCACGTCTCGAAGGGGTTCCCGGAAATATTGTAGACCCAGATGCCATTCAATTCGCTAGTCGCAAAGTTGCCGCTGTCAGCGGAGATGCTAGACGGGCTCTCGACATCTGCCGTCGAGCTGTTGAGCTAGCAGAGGCAGATGCCCCTGGCGATCCTACTACACCAAGCAAAAAGGCGCGACCGGCTGAGTCCCAGGACTTGCCGCGGGGCACCGGAAGAGTAACCATTGCCACTATTAAAAAGGCCATCAACGAGGCCACCACCAATCCTATTCAACAACACCTACGAAGCCTTCCCGTCATGTCCAAACTCCTCATGTCGGCGCTTTTACTGAGAATCCGACGGACAGGTCTAGCAGAGACGACCTTTGGAGAGGCTCTAGATGAGATACATCGGGCTTGCCTCCGAGCGCCGCCTGCCCTTCCCGCTATGGCACAGGTCCTCAACACCGGCTTGAAAGGGGCTCAGGCCGGCGGGCAGCGCCAGATGTCGAGACCTGGCCAGATACACACCGCCGCCCTTGACTTGTGTGCTGCTGGCCTAATCAACCTAGAGGCGCAGAGGGCCGAGAGATCGAGTAAACTGCGACTGGCCATCGCCGACGATGAAGTAAAGATGGCCCTGCGCGACGACGGAGACCTTAGAGCCTTGGGTATTGGTGTATGATATTTGTAATAATTAGATCCCGGGGCTGAAATTCCAAGTCGAGTAGAAATAACAAAACCAGATATCCGCATGCTGTTTCATGTCTAAAACTTCCGGCTTCCCAAAGTCGGCTTCCAGTCAAGGGGGTGTGTTTCCGCTGTTGCCTTTTCATCCTGCTTCCAAATTTTGACTACGAGTTACGTTAGTATTATGATGCATATGGTGACGGACCAAAACTCACTCGTCTTATCCGCTTCACCACAAATTAATCGCAGTCCTGATCGATCAAAAGTTGAGCTCATGATGCCTGCTTCAGCGTCGAGGGAGCCAGGTTGAGCAGTCGTATCAAGAGCCTGGTAGCGGTGGCCAGACTTCCAATCCCAGAAACTCATGGAACCGTTGTCACCTGATTATGTTAGCAGGATACCCAAATAAGACCCGGGGGAGGGCATCCGAGGACTTACCTCCGGTGAAGAAGACGTTCTGTTCGTTGACACTCATGGTGTTGATGATGGAGTTGTGGCCCTCGAAATTCTGCATGAAAGCCCCTTCAGGACACTTCCATTGCTTGATGCTCCCAGTGCTTCCCGTTGCGAAAGTAAATTCTGTCGGGTGTGTGGCCAACGCTCTAACACCCTTCTTGTGGTGTGTGAGAACACCCATCGTCTTGCCCGCAGCGAGGTCCCATAACCTCACGGTCGAGTCGAGAGAGCCAGTAATGACCTGAGGGTCCGCTTCTTGGCAGACCAGGTCAGCTACCGTCTGGGTGTGGCCCGATAAGACATGGATGTTGCTGCGCGTCCGCATATCCCAAACTCGAGCAACACCGTCTCGACCGCCAGTAACGAGAACATCAAGGGTGGGGTGCAGTGCAAGCGTGTAAACACCACTCAGATGTCCATGGTAATGTCGAATAACCTTGTTTGTCTCGAGATCCCAACACTTAACCATCTTATCTTCACCACAAGAGAAGAGATATGGGTGTCTTGGAGACACAGCCAGACCGCGAACAGTACTGATATGACCGGTCAGTGTCAGCTTGAGCCCTCCCGTTGCCAGATCCCATATCTTGATAGTGCGATCGCCCGCACCGCTGGCAAACCATTTATTCCCAGGCTCTACGGCCAATGCACGCACCCAACCCAGGTGCCCCGAAATGACCCTCATCAATTTCCAAGGAGCATGCCACTCTGGCTTGACCTGCTGTAGCACCGGCGCTCCCCTCATTGTCATTGTCAAACTCATGTTCTGCTGCTCGGCACCATCAGCCTTGGTGGCCGGCGATGGTGCTTTTCCTGAACCGGGTCCAGCCTCGAGGAGTTTCTGAGCAGGACGCGCCGGTGCACCAGGCCTCGCACCCTTTCTCCCAGGCTTGCTTGACGGCAGCTTAGCAGTGATACTCGGCGGGAGGGTTTCGACGTCCGCATATTCCGCTCGCATTCGAAGTTTTACGATAGGGCCTTCGGACGCGTTGTCGTCCAGCTTTTGTCGCTTTGCGACGAGGCGGTCCGGATGTGAAAAGAGGATTTTTGATGCTGTAGCATTTTGAGCGACTAATGCGCTAAGTTGAGGCACGTCTTGAGGGTATTCGGGGCTTTCCATTGTGACGCTTATGTGGAATTATTGTTGATAGAAGACCAGTCGATGGTTCAGGGTCGATCTCCAAAAGCTACGACGAGAAAGTCGAAGGCTGTTCAGCCGCGTGTGGCGTTTGCCCGGTGCGCCACAGGATTTCGTCTAAGGCGCACTTTAAGTACTTAGGTAATCTGTACCTTAGGTACGTAACCGAGGTGCCTACCTCACCTTACCTACCCTACAGATAGTCTGGTTGCTCGCCCTCGACCTGTTTTCCTCAAGTATCCCTTGTCAATATTCTTCGGTGTTCGATTCCGTGCTTTTTAACTCTACTAAGGAACTCGTAATTAGGAAGATGGACATCGAGTCAGACGAGTTTCCGCTACATACCGCCGCCCGCGAGGGTAGAGGTACGTGGGGTCGGGTGCTATGCTCTAGTCCATGTTACCAATTCTAATATCGTATAGTGACAGTGGCAGAGGGTCTGTTGAAGGTACTGACTAGCGACTCCAATGTGCCGTTTCGAGCCGACTGACCGAATCAGACGGACCCTAAACTTTCCAAGAAGAAGGACGACGACGGCCGGTATCCCGTCCACTGGGCAGCGTCGTCCAACAAGTTAGATATTGTACTCCTCCTCGCAGACCAGCGCAGCTTCGACCCAGATGTCCAAGTAAGGCTTGATCTCGGATCAACTTAACATGCCCTGACAATTGCGGACTTAGGATGATATGGGATGGTCCTCTTTGATGATCTCAGCTAGTGTCGAGGACAGTGAGCCGGTGTTGAAGCTCCTCATTCAAAAAGGAGCGGATGTGAATATGAAGAGTGAGCCCACGTTCGTCCCGTCTCGGAAGACTTGCTAACATGCTAACCCATCGCACAGACAACAATGGACAGGTATTCAATCAAGCATAGCCAACTCGAAAACCAGCTGCTCTGACACGCCTCCACAGACTGCTCTTCACTTCGTCGCCTCTAAAAAGAACCTCGACGTAGCTCGCCTCCTCATCGAAAACCAGGCCTCAACTCGCGTTCGCGATCGTCGAGGGCAGTATCCCGTTCACCGCGCCGCCGCCGTAGGCTCAATTCCAATAATCAACCTACTGTTGAAGAACAGGAGCCCCCTGAATGCAGCCGACAGCGAGGGCTACACGCCTCTCCACCATGCAGTTGCCGAGGGTCACGGTACGCCTAGTGCTCTGCGTGTCTTGTCCCAAGTCTGATGTTGTCACGTAGGAGACGCTGCTGTCGTTCTACTCCGAGAAGGGGCTGATTGCACCCTGAAAACCACTGAAGATGAACTGGCTCTAGATCTGGCGCCGGACAAGGAGGTATGTATCATGGACCATCCCCATCACATCTGTTCCCGCCATCGCTAAAACCCCATCTAACACTCCGTAAAGGTACGTCAATATATAATACAAGGTGCCGAGCGCGAGGGTATTGAGCTGTCCTAGCTAGACACACAGGCGAAAAAAAAAAGCAAGCAACAAACATTTCATGTGCACTGAGACCACTCACTTGACAGTCCGCTCCACAAGCTCGCGATACATCTCTTTGACGTCTTGAACGTCTGCCTTGAGCTCCTCTACTAGTTCGCTCTTCTCGCCCAGCATCTCTAATGTAGTCTGGTATCGTGAATTGAGTGTGGCCACCTCCTGCTCGAGCTCTGCTACTTTCGCGGCAGCGGCCTTGGTAGTTTCTAGGTCCTTCATTAAACCGAGGATGTCGGATCTTGCTTCGTCGCGTTGACCGCATACTCTTGCCATTTCTTCCTTTGCTGCTACCTTCTCGGCTTCCAGTCGGCGGATAGCAGCGCTCATCCTCTCGACTAGTTGTACAGAAGGTCCTGCCCCGACTGTCGATACTGAGATCATGTCATGGGCTACATTACGTGGCAATGACGGTTCCATATCATCAAGGGGGTCTTCTCGGTCTGGCACCGATGGTGATGGTCCAAGGGGTGATTCGCTGGGTACTTCATACGGCAAGAAAGGGGCAGGCGGCAGTCCAGGGCTCGTGGCAGACAAACCGCTAGGTCGCATTGGAGGCTGGCTCGAGAGTCGCCGGCCGAAGAAGACGCCTTCACCAGCACTTTCGACGCCACTCCCCGGCGTAGGAACCCTCCGTGGCCGGCCGGGGATGGGCAGGTCGCCCATCAAGGTACCGCTGAAGGTCCGGGACACAGAGAGGAGAGGAGAATCGGGTCGGCTCTGATTCCTGGATGATGATGCGGTAACATCGTCGATCCACTGTCGTCGATCAACCTCGCCGTTAAAGTCTCGACTGGCGGAGCGCTGCTTTTCGAGCTCGGCCCGTGCTTGCTCGAGCGCTGTCTCTGTGGACTTGGAAATGGCTCGTAGGGACGCAAGCTGTTCCCGAGAAGTCTCTAATTCTTGCTGAGATGTTGCAAGGGACGACGAAACATCTTGCAGTTCCTCCTCGAGGCTCCTGCAACGACTAGCCTGAAAATATGTAAGTATTTCGTTGCCCGTTCAAGGGCTCTGCTCCTTACCGCATCACGGGCCTTCTTCCGCATCTCAGACTCTCGCCGCTGGGCCTCATCCCTCTCCTTCTCGAGATTGGCTGCCCTCGCGATCAAAGAAGCCTCCATACCCTGCCAATTATCCTTGGCCGAGGCATATTGTGATTGTAGTGTTTCTATTTGCCGCAAGAGTTTGATCTGCGCCTCGCCTCCCGAGCCGGAGGAAGCCTCCTCGGCCACGGTTCGCATGGCCTCAAGCTTGCCCTCGGCCGTCCGTAGTTCATGCTTAAACTCCTCTTCAACCGCTCGACCGCGCTCTACTGCGCGATCCAACTTCTCCTGCCATTCTAGAGTATCTAAGCGTGCCTTGTTGGATATTGAATCCCTTTCTATTCGCAAGTTGCTGATCGTTTCTTCAAGATCTTTCTGCTTCTGTGATTCTGAAGTCTGGAGCTTATTCAAAGCGTCGGATTTTGCGTTCTCTGCCTGTTCCGCATTCATCTTTATTTCCTGAACCAATTTTCGTATCGTCTCATCCCTTGCCGTGTTATCCCTCTTCAAAGCCCCGATCTCTTTCTGGAGCTTTGCGCTCTCTTTTCGTGCCTCCTCCTGCAGCCTTTCCTTCTCATCGTTACTGAACTGGTTTCGTAACGCCTCGGCCTCGGACGCCGCCTCCTCGTTGCTCTTGGTAAGTTCCTCGATCTGCTTGTCGTCCTCGGCAAGTTTTATCCGCAATGTCCTGATGATAGTACGGAATTTCTGCTCTGTGCCCGAGAGCTTTCGACCCTCCTCTAACAGCAGAGCAATCTTCTCGTCCTTCTCTGCAAGTTTCCGTTTATCGCTGCCAGCTGGGGCTGATGTTGCTGTCTTCTTTGCTGTATCTGCAGCGATTTTGGCTAGGTATTGTAGCTTCGCTTGCAGAGAGTCTATCCGTTCCACGTATTCCTGGATCTCCTCTTGTTGACGAGACTTCAGGACATCCGATTCCGGGGTGTGGGATTCAGGTGTAGGTGCTGGTGTGAGTTCCTGAGTAGGCTCCTGTACGGGTGGCTCTTTTGATCCCGTAGGTTCGGCGGAGGTTTCTGGCTTGGCGTCCTCTCTGACCTGTGTCTCGACGGTAGGAACGATCATCAGCGGGATTGGTTCAAACTTTGGTTGTTCAGCTGTCACACTCTCCAGCCTGGTAGAATTCTCTTCTGGATTTAGCTCTCGCTCAAGTTCTAGCTCTGGTTTTGGAGTAGTCGGCTTAGGAATCTCCACAGTAGGTTCTGCCTCTGAGGGCTCGAGCATCTCCGTGCTAGGCGTTTCGACCTTTGTATCGATCTTCGTGTCGGTGCTCTCCTTGTCTATGGAGGCTCGGTCTGTGGAAGTACGACTGGGCTGGTCCGTCGAGCTGCGGGGTGAGGCGATGGACTTGTTGTCACCCGTAGCTGCAGCTCCTGCTTTTTGGGCAGCTTTGGCGGCCATGGCCTTTGCCAACCTCGCTTGTAGTCGGTCATTCGACCGGTTGCTCGATGAGGATCTCGAGGCGACTGTTGTTGCGCTTGTGTCAGCTTCAGCGCGGAAGACTCTCTGGGCTGTGGGTTAGTGAGGTAGTGACGGAGCGTTACCTACCGGGGCTGGGCTTGAGAGCGGCAGCTGATTGAAGAGGCGGCTGAGCCCCTTTCACATCTTGAGGTTTGGCGGCCTCTTGCTGAGCTTTTTCGTTCTCGGAAAGCATATTATCGAGCCTGGACTCGACGCCTGCGACGGCTTGGGAAAGGAATGACCCCCATCCTGAACCTTTGCCTGGCGCGGCCATCTTCGTTATGCTCGATTGCTCGGGGGCTCATGAATCGTCTGTCGTGGAAGATTCAGATTGGGAATATTGTCGTCGAGTCCGACCTTAGGAGAAGGGAGAGCAGACGAGAGAATACGGGGGAAGGGTTGCGTGAGCCGCATGCAAAGGTGCAAAGTAGCAGTAAAGCTGGCACGTCAGCGAAAAAT
>JAMYIC010001558.1:14001-25872 GCA_024112705.1 Microcera coccophila
GACGAAGTGCTCCCTTACTTACAAGAAATTAGGGGCTTTATTACGAAACTATTCGTCCCGATTGCCCGCCCAGGCACCCAAGCGAGCCAAGTCGGGCTTAATCCATCTATGCTAATTAAGAGGCACGCGACACTCACCACCCATGGATGGCACCACTTGAAAGGTATCTGAGACATGCAGAACTTCACCGCAAGTGCCGAAGTCAGTAACGTACCTAGGCTGCGTAGGTGCCTGGGCGAGTGAGACCGGGGCACTTAAGGTAGACAGATGTATGGATTGCTCAAGCATGTTATATTTCTTTCCGAAATAAAATGAAATAAAACAAATGATATGCTCTGCAACACCAATCCCAATACTCGCACACAGAGATCTGACTCCTGACAGCCAAAGCCAAAACAATATGGGGGTATAGGTCGTATGCGTACATACACCGAGATACAGGTATCGCTTGCTTCGTAGGTATCAAAGACGGTCGAATTCAACGACAATAAAGAAAACAAGACAGAACAATTCCATCCAAGCCGAGAGAAGTCAAGGTAAGCCAGCATACAGTCATCATCCCCGTGCACACGTCTCGTCGTTATCCTATCAGAAAACAAGTGTGATGCGTAAGCGAGAGCCCTCACGACATGTCGAAGAAGAGACTTCCAATATCCATACAAGTCCGATCCTGCGGTCCTTTCTATTCCCGCTCGTCCCAATGTAGTGGCAGATGGTGATAATGACAAAGATGGCGATGCTCATGCTGGCAGTGAAAACAAATCGTAAAGCACAAATCTCAAACACGCTCGCTGCAATGCGCACCCGTAAATGCTCCATTCTCATGCTCCATCCTACATCGTCCATTTCTTCAGCCTGCAAGCTTCTTCCACCAGCTACTGCGAGGCGTCGCCTCGATAAAGGTCGAGCCTCGGCGGCTGTGGTGTCGCTCATCGCTGCCCCCCTCAGAGGCTCCTACACGTCGACTCTCTCGCTCTTCTCGCCTCCGTCGTCGACGTTGATCATCGCCAGTGTCATTGGGTGTATCGTCCTCGTACTTGGCTCGTCGTCTGGCTCGTCGAGCTTCGCGACGGGCTTGTTCGTCCTCTGTCTGAGCAGCATTCTCCTCGGGTGGCGGCGGAGGTGCATCTGAGTGATCCTTGACCCAAGAAGACGTTCCGGAATGTGGCCACTGCTTCTCTTCGTGTCGACGTGGTCGTCGGTGATAGCCATAGTCGTCACCGGACGGCTCGCCGGTTGGCCGCCGGCTAGCTCTTGGACGCATCTCCTCTTCTGCGGTTTCAGGCTCGACAGTCCGTCTTCGACTAATTCTTGGGCGCATGTCCTCCTCTATAGCTCCAGGGTCGACGGTCCGTCTTCGACTGACTCTTGGGCGCATATCTTCCTCTCCAGTGTCGGGCTCAACAGTTCGCCGTCTACTGACCCTTGGACGGGCATCCTCATCTGCTGTCTCAGCGGCCCGAGCCGCCCTCCTTGCCTCGCGACGCCGACGACGCTCTGCTCCGTCGTCTTCAGAAGCATCCATTTGACGGGTTCGTCGACGTTCGCGTCGAGCAGCCCTGCGTGCTTCCTCCTCTTCTTCTTGGGCAGCAGCGGCAGCGGCCACGGCTTCTTGCTCCTTGCGCAGACGACGACGCTCGGCCCTGCGAGCTTCTCGTTCATCGTCTACTCGGCGCTCATCTTCTTCCTGTCCACGGGTAGCTCGACGTCCCGCGTGCCGTGCTTCCCTTTCTTCTCTTCGATGGACTTCGGCTTCAGCATCAGCATCGACTTCACGTCGTCGACGACGCTCTCGATGTTCTTCTCGCCCTTCGTCCTTTGTACGGCGTGGCTCCTCCCCAGCCCTTTCGCCAGTAAATTCACGCTCAGCTCGTCTAGCTTTGCGAGCAGCCCGTCTTGCCTCACGATCCGAGTCAACAACGACCACATCACCCTCCGTGCGTGACGAGTACCTGACTTCATCCTCAAGAGTGTTGCGACGCCGGGGGATCGTCTCAGCCCCCCTAGGTGTCATGAGACCACCAAAGAGACCCGCAAAACCTGACGATCTCTTGACACTCGACGAGCCGCGTTTGGTAGGAGTCTCGGATGGACCGCCGACATCGATCATTACAAGATCATCTTCGTGCGGAGCTCTTCTTGATCGCCGACGTTCACGCTTGTCAGAGCTTGTCTCAGGATCGAGAGCCCCAACCATGACAATATCCTCTTCCTCCTGAGTTCGAGGCCTACGAACTGTTCTCCGATGTTCTCTGTTTCCGCCTACGCCCAAGACTTCGGCGGCCTTGGAAGGAACTTCGGGAACCTCGGGGATCTCAGGTGGTGGTGAGGCCATGTGATGTTCGCTGGCTGTATGACGCCGCCTGCTACTCATGCTTGGCCTCTTCTCGCGTGTCGACGATGATCGAGCAATCGGCGGAGTGCTAAAGATTCTCGACATTTGCGGTCGTGATGGAGTTTTATCTGAAGAAGATCCCTTTGACGATACTTTATCTTCCCTTTCTCGCCTGCGGGACTTGGACTTGGATGGCGACTTCTTCTCCTTATCCTTCTTTTCGTCCCTGGGAGTTGCGGTCCACATACCCCATGACGAGCCGTCACGATGAATCTTCGGCCGATCTTTCTTGGATTGCCTTGACTCTGAAGGAGGAGTCAAAGGAGGATCGGGCACAGGTGGTGGCGGTGGAACATCTTTGGATCTGCTCTTCTTACTCCTCCTTCTTGGCCTGTCCGACTTCATGTCGACAACTTCGATGATTTCGTCCTCGGGTTCGGCTGGAGGCGTTTCTGGTGCCTTGACTTCATCGTCTTCGATTTCAACTTCGATGATGTTATCCACTTCGACTTCCTCTTCCTCTTCTGGCTCAGGAGCTCCTTCCATACCGACTTCTTCTGCTTCTGCTTCTGCTTCTGCTTCTGCTTCTTCTTCTTCTTCTTCTTCTTCTTCTTCTTCTTCTTCTTCCTCCTCCTCCTCGCCATCTCTCCCTCCATGTTCTTCCGCTTCCAACATCTCCGCCATTTCTCCAGGAATTAGCTCTGGCTCGATGTCCTCTGCAATTTCCTCCTCAGGTTCCTCCTCAGGCTCTTCATCAAGCGCCCCAGCTGCAGCTATTGCACCAGCCATTGCAGCAAGCTCTTCGGCCCGCTTCATGGCATTTTCAGTAAGAAGGTTGAAGCGTGATGTATCCTTTTTGCCAAGCTTGCCCTTCCTAGCCTTCTTGGCTGTTAATTCTGCCAGCTCTGCCAGCTCTGCAGAGACTTCCGCGGCCTGTTCTTCTGCCTCACGAGCTGCCTGTTCTTCGGCTTCTCTGGCGGCTTCCTCCTCGACTTCTCTCGCGGCTTCCTCTTCGGCTTCCTGACCGACTTGATCTTCATCCTCATCTGCTGTCTGAAAGTTGTCATCCTCCTCTTCCTCAGGCTCTACGTCGGCCTCGGCTTCAGGTGCAGGCCCAGTCCCCCAAGCTTCTTCAGCGCGCTTGGCAGCGTTTTCCGTCAGAAAGTCAAGCCTTGCAGTGTCCTTCTTGCCCAATTTCCCCTTTCTGGCCTTCTTCGCATTCAACGCTGCAAGCTCTGCTTCCTCTTCCTCAACAATCGCAGCAGCTTCAGCTTCAGCCGCCTCCTTTGCGATGACTTCAGGATCAGAGGCTTCTTCGACAGCTGTTTGTTCAGCAGCGAGGGCATCGATTTCTTCTGCTTCTGCTACAGCGGCCTCCTTCGCACGCTTTGAAGCGTTGGCGGATAGAACTTGATACCTCTCAGTGTCCTTCCTCCCGAGTTTACCCTTCCGAGCCTTTTTCGTTTCAAGTGTTGCAAGTTCTGCCTCTTCCTCGATAAGCTGAGCAGTTTCGATATTGGCGGCTCTCTCTGCGGCTTCTTCTACTTCAGCTTCTTGAGCTACTTCTACTTCGACAACCTCAGCATCTTCAGTAGGCTGCTCCTCAGCTTCTCGTGCTGCTTGTTCCTCTGCCTTTTTGGCCGCTGCTTCTTCGGTGCGCTTGGCAAAATTTTCTGATAGGACGTTGAACCTTTCTGTATCCTTCTTGCCTAGCCTGCCTTTGCGCGCCGCCTTTGCCTCAAGGGCGTCAAGCTCAGCTTCTTCCTCTGCGATGAGTGCAGCCGCCTCAGCCTCAGCCGCCTCAGTATCTGCAGCAGCATCTTCTTCAGCAGCTTCTGCTTCTGCAGGTTCCTCTTCCACAAGAGCTTCTTCTACTTCCTCTTCCGCTGGTTCTTCGAATGGGTCTTCGGCTTCTCTAGTAGCAGCAACCTCCTCCCTCTTAGCAGCATTCTCGGTCAGAACACTGAATCTCTCAGTATCTTTTCGACCTAGTTTGCCTTTTCTAGCCTTTTTCGCAGCTAGGGCGGCTAATTCTTCTGCTTCGGCAGCTGCCTCGATATCTTCAGGCTCGGTAGCTTCTGCTGTAGGGGGCGCTTCCTCCTCGGCACGTTCCTCTTCGTTAGGTTGTTCCTCGACCTCAGCAGAAGCTGCCTCGGCATCATCGTCAACAGCTTGTTCCTCGGTTTTCTTAGCAGTGGCTTCACCGGCTCTCTTTGTAGCATTTTCGATGAGAAGATTAAGACGTTCCGTGTCCTTTTTGCCTAACCTGCCCTTGCGAGCCTTCTTTGCGTTTAAGGAGGCGAGTTCCTCTTCCTCAGCGGCAATAGCAGTAGCTTCAGCCGCAGAAACCGCTTGTTCTTCCGCTTCCTGCGCACCCGCTACGGCCTCTGTGATAGACTGCTCCTCAACTTCCATAAATGCTTGTTGTTCGGCTTCGTCGGTTCTCTTAGCGGCATTCTCGGTCAAAAGGTTGAACCGCTCTGTGTCCTTCTTCCCTAACTTGCCCTTGCGAGCCTTCTTCGCATTTAAGGATGCCAATTCCTCCTCTTCAGCGGCAATCTCGGCGGACCTTTCAGCTTCGGCAGCTTGAGCTTCAGCATCCTCAGCAGATTCCCCAAAAGCATCCTCTGAAGCCTCTTCGAAAACGTCGTCAACAGCCTCTTCCCCGGCAACCTCGGCTTCAGCTGTAATGCCTTCATCGACACTGGGCTCCGCAGAATCTTCGACAGCCTCTGGCATCTGTTCTTGAGCCCGTTTTTCGGCCTTTTCGGTAAGAAAGTTAAAGCGATCGGTATCTTTTCTTCCAAGTTTGCCTTTCCGGACCTTCTTTGCCTCGAGTTCAGCAAGTTCCTCTCTCTCCGCAGTAATCTCAGCAGCATTGCCGGCTGCCTCAGCGTCCTTGGCAGCTTGTTCCTCTGCTTTCCTTACAGCTTCGGCCTCGGCAGCTTCGTCCACCTCAGGTTCCCCTTCTTGGACGACTTCCTCAGGGGCCTGCTCTTGAGCACGCTGTTCGGCCCTTTCGCTTAGGAAGTTAAATCTTTCTGTGTCCTTCTTGCTAAGCTTGCCTTTGCGGTCTTTCTTGGCTAAAAGGCTGGTAAGCTCCTCTGCCTCAGCAGCATCCTGAGCTTCCTTTGCTGCAATAGCATCAGCATCGGCATCAGCATCTGCTTGTTCTTCGGCAGCCACAGCATCCTCCACCACAGCGATCCCGTCAATAGTTTGCTCCACAGTTTCTTTGGAAGCCTGATCTACAGCTCGTTCTGCCGCCTTCTCGGTAAGGAGGTTGAAGCGTTCGGTATCCTTCTTGCCTAGCTTGCCCTTCTTGTCCTTCTTAGCTGCTAGGCTCGCCAGTTCCTCCTCTTCAGCAGCGATCTCAGCAAGTCGTTCAACTTCAGCAGCCTCGACCGCTTCATTTGCCGCTGCTTCCTCTGCTGCAGCGACTTCTGCGATGGCGGCTGCTTCCTCTGCGTCCTTTGTAGCTTGATCGTCGGCACGCTTTGCAGCGTTTTCGGTAAGAAGATGATATCGATCCATATCCTTCTTTCCTAACTTGCCTTTCTTTGCTTTCTTGGCGTCTAGAGCAGCCAGCTCAGCTTCTTCGGCCTCGATTTCAGCAATGGCCTGAGCGTCAGCAGCCTCCTTCGCGGCAGCCTCCTCGGCTTCGGCTGCTCCTCGAGCCTCTGCTTCTTCAGCCGCAGCAGCCTCTTCTGCTGCTACAGCATCGGCGGCCTCCTGTGCCGCCTTGTCTGCATTTCGCTTATCGGCGTTCTCGGTAAGTTGAGTAAGTCTCTCGGTGTCCTTCTTGCCAAGCTTTCCTTTGCGCACTTTCTTAGCTAACAAGGAGGCCATCTCTTCTTCTTCGGCAGCGACAAGGAGGGCTTCTTCGTCGACGACTGGTTCTTCCTCAGTAGAAGCTTCCTTTTCAACAATAGGGTCTTCTTCATGGGTCAGCTCCTCGGGGACGGGCTCTTCTCCAGCGGCATCTTCTTTAGTAGCCTTTTCCTCGGCTCTCTTGACGGCGTTCTCTGTTAAAAAATTGAGGCGCTCAGTGTCTTTCTTGCCGAGCTTACCCTTGCGCTCCTTTTTAGCTTCTAGGGCGGCTAATTCTACTTCCTCGGCAGCCGCAGCAGCAGCCTCCTCGTCAAAAGCAGGTTCTTCAAGAGTAGGGTTTTCTCCGGCGGAGACCCCTTCTTCTGGAGTGATCTCAACAGCGGAATTTTTGGCTGCTTGCTCTTCGGCTCGCCTGTCAGCGTTTTCGATTAAGACATTGTATCGCTCGGTATCCTTTTTCCCAAGCTTGCCCTTGCGAATCTTCTTCGCGTCGAGGGCGGCTAATTCTTCGGTCTCAGCAGCGATGACAGCGGCCTCCTCATCCCCTTGAGCAGTGGCTTCCTGGTCGACGGCAAGATCGTCTTCAGGGCCAGGTTCTTCCTCAACGACCGGTTCTTCAATAACAGGCTCCTCATCTGAAGGAAAGCCTCCCGGGATGCTGATTTCCTCGTCTAGGATCGCAGCCGGCTCCTCTGCTGGTTCCGGTTGTTGTTCTCCAATTGCCTTCGCGGCTCGAGCTAGGGCATTCTCCGTCAAGAGGTCGAAGCGTTCTGTGTCTTTCTTGGATAGCTTGCCTTTCTTAGTCTTCTTTGTTGACAACGCCGTCAATTCTTCTTCCTCGGCAGCGATGATAGCAGCTTCCTCAGCTTGTCGCGCAGCCTCCTCTTCGGCTTGCTCTGCAGCAGCCTCCTCAACAGCGGCATTTTCTTCAGCCTCCTTGGCAACTTGCTCTCCTGTAGCTTTTTCGACTCGGGCCA
Organism: Microcera coccophila; assembly: GCA_024112705.1. NCBI lineage: Eukaryota > Fungi > Ascomycota > Sordariomycetes > Hypocreales > Nectriaceae > Microcera > Microcera coccophila. Next base: position 21,145 of record JAMYIC010001558.1, read on the forward strand.
GTGCATTTTCCGTCAACAAATCAAACCGCTCGGCATCTTTCTTCGAAAGCTTGCCCTTCTTCGTTTTCTTAGTTGAGAGAGCAGCTAGCTCCTCTTCTTCAGCAGTGATAGCAGCAGCCTCCTCAGCCTCCCTTGCGGCAGCCTCCTCGGCTTCAGCAGTTTCAAGAGCGACAGCTTCTTCGGCTTGCTTGGCCGCTTGTTCTTCCACGGTTTGGGCCGCCTTATTAGCTCTTGCTAGCGCGTTTCCATTGAGAATATTGAGCCGCTCTGCGTCTTTCTTGGTAAGTTTACCCTTCTTGGCTTTCTTCGCCATTAAAACAGCGAGCTCCTCCTCCTCAACAGCTATCGTTGCGGCCTCTTCAGCCTCTGCAGACTTTTGAGCTGCAGGAGCTTCGGTTTCGGTAGCTTCTTGAGATGTTGCCACAGCAGCGTCGGTCTCTGCTCCTGCGGTATCTTCAACGTCCTTGGCGGGTTGATCATCCTTTGCTGCTTGATCTTGGGTTTCCTGGGCGGCTTGCACAGATCTCTTGATAGAGTTCATTTTGAGAAGGGTGTATCGCTCGGTCTCCTTCTTAAGAAGCTTGCCCTTCCTTGCCTTCTTAGCCTCAAGCTCAGCCAACTCAGCCTCTTCAGCTTCGACAGCCTCACGAGCGGCAGCAGCTTCAGCCTCGGCGGCTTCCTTAGCAGCAAGCTCTGCTGACGCAGCCTCTGCCTCTATTTCAGCTTGTACAGCAGCTTGCTCAGCAGCGGCAGCCTCCTCAGAGGCTTGGAGAGCCCTCTCAGCTCGTGCGACGGCATTGGTACTGAGCTCATTGAACCTTGCAAGGTCTGCTTTGCCGAGTTTTCCTTTCTTGGTTTTCTTGACTGTGAGATCAGCCAGCTCCGCATCCTCAGCCTCAGCTACAGCTGCTTCCGCCTCTCTTGCGGCTGCGGCGGCAGTGTCCGCAGGGTCTTCTGGAGGGGCATCTTCAACAGGGGAAGAAATTTCAGGCGCAAGGTCATCGGCAGGGGTATCGAGGCTATTGACAACAGGTTCTTCGGATACTGGAGGAGCTGATTCGGTTTCAAGGGAGACTTTCCGTTGTGCGATGCTTTCTGTAAGAATATTATGTCGCTCGGCGTCCTTCTTGGTGAGCTTGCCCTTCTTTGCCTTCTTTGCGCCCAAGGCTGCGAGCTCAGCCTCTTCAGCTGCGAGCTCAGCCTCTCTAGCCTCTCGCGCAGCGACTTCAACAGCAGCGGTAGACTCAGCATTCTCCCCCGCAATTGCATCATCGACGACCGGTGTCAGGGCGATGTCGTCGACTTCTGGAACAGGTTCTGGAACAGCCTCCAGGAGAGCTTCGGCAGCAACTTGTTCGGCTTCAAGATTGGCCTTTCGTTGTGCGATGCTTTCCGTAAGAGCATTGTGTCGTTCAGTATCTTTCTTGGTAAGCTTGCCCTTCTTCACTTTCTTACTATCTAGGGTTGCAAGCTCTGCTTCGTCGGCTGCAAGGGCCGCAAGCTCGGCTTCCTTGGCCTCGTTTGCGGCAGCTGCTTCAGCGTCGCGAGCAACTTGTTCTTCAGCCTCACGGGCAGCTTGCTCCCCGGCTTCTGCTGCCGCTGCTGCTTCAGCTTCTCGTATAGATTGCACTTCAGCTCGTTTCGCTTGGTTTGCAGTCAGGATATTAAACCGTTCTGCATCCTTCTTGGGAAGTTTACCCATCCTCTTAGCCTTCTTGGCAGTCAGCTCGGCAAGCTCTTTCTCCTCGTCAGCTACAGCAGTAGCCTCAGCCTCAGCCTCAGCGGTGATAGTTGCTACGGCTTTAGCTTCCTTCGAAGCAAGCTGCTCAGCCTCCTTGGCCGCTTGCTCTTCGTCCTCCTTAGCAGCCTGGGCTTCAGAATCTGGAGTAACTGGCTCGGCATCTCGTGCCGCCTGTTCTTCTGCTCGTTTCGTGGCGTTTTCTGTAAGAAACTTGAAGCGGTCCATATCTAACTTGCTGAGTTTGCCGCCCTTTTTCGTCTTCTTGGCTGTCAAAAGGGCGAGCTCGTCTTCTTCAGCGGCGATTTCAGCGGCCCCTCGTGAGGCAGCCGATGCTGCAGCCGTATCCTCAACCTCCTTAGCAGCGACCTCTTCGGCTAAAGGAGCGGTTTGTGACTCAGCACCGCCGACTGCTGCTGCAGCCTCCGCTTCCGCATCTCGAGCAGCCTTTGCTTCTGCTCTAAGGCGAGCGTTTTCGATAAGAATGTTGTATCGCTCTGCATCCTTCTTGAGTAACTTGCCGCTTCGTTTGACCTTTTTAGTCTCCAAAGTCTCAAGCTCAGCCTCCTCAGCAGCAATAGCAGCCGCCACCACAGCCTCTTCGGCTTCTCGAGCAGCGGCTTCTTCGGCATCTTTAGCCACCAGCGCCTCGGCTTCAGCGACGACTGCTGCCTCCGAGTCCTTGGCAACTTGTTCCTCTGCCCTTAGACGTGCGTTATCCGTAAGTACGTTAAAACGCTCTGCGTCCTTCTTGGGCAGTTTGCCGTTCTTCTTAACCTTCTTTGCCGTGAGAGCAGCCAGCTCTTCTTCCTCCGCGGCGATTAAAGCGGCCTTCTCAGCATCCTCAGCATCACGCGCAGCAACTTCCGCTGCAGGAGCAGCCTGTGCCTCAGCATGCTCAGCTGCAGCTTGGGCCTCGGCCTCCCGAGCTGCTTGCTTCTCAGCTTCTCGAGCAGCCTTTGTTTCGGCTCGCTTAGCAACGTTGGCGGTTAGGAGATTGAGTCGGTCCATGTCCTTCTTAACCAGTTTGCCCGATCGTCTCGCCTTCTTCGCTATTAGGCCCTCGAGCTCCACCTCTTCCGCTGCGGCCTCTGCTTCCTCGGCTGCCCTAGCAGTGGCTTCAGCTTCAGCACTTTCCTGCGCAGCAACTTCAGCGGCGGCGGCGGCAGCGGCAGCGGCAGCGAAAGCGGCTTCCTCGGCTTCTTTAGCAGCTAGGGCTTCAGCATCCTGAGCGGCCCAGGATTCTTTTCTTTTGGCGATACTTTCGGTAAGTTGGTTGAGCCTCTCCGTTTCCTTCTTGAGCAGCTTCCCTCTCTTGGTCTTTTTGGCTGCCAAAGTAGCTAGCTCAGCCTCTTCCGCAGCTCCTTTGACTTCTTCTGCTTGGCGGACGGCTTTCGCCTCGGCTTCCCTGGCAGCTCGCTCCTCAGCTTTACGGGCAGCTTGCTCTTCTGCTTCACGATCTCCTGCTACATCATCTGACTCAGCATAGTCCAAAGAGGGGGGTGTTGGCGCGGGGGGAGGTAGATCAAATAAGGTGTCCTTCCGATTCTTCGACTTCTTTGATGTGGTCAATGAAGTCCAATCCCAGTTGTCTCCGACCTTGTGGACCTTACTTCCCTTATCCTCCTCCACCTCGTCAGAGGGATTATTCTCACCGGTCACGTCCGTAATATTCTTCGGTTTACTGTTCCAGAAACCATCATGATTGGGCTCTTCAGCACCTTCTGGTTTCCACGAGAAGTTGTCGGGCTTCTTTTTCTTTCCTATACCCCAGGAACTAAAGAAATCGTCCTCATTGGCGGCCGGGACCGGGTCCGGGACGGCGGGAGGAACAACGTCTGCTAAGAGGTCGGCAGCCTTTTTCTTCGTGCTCCCCCAGAGATCCCAGCCTTCGTCTGCCTTTTCTTCGGGTTTCTTATCAGTGTAGCTGCCAAAAATAGATGCTGTCTTCCTACCAAGACCCCAACCACCCCATCCACCAGAGGATCGCTTCTCTTGTTGTTCGTCCATAACAGGAGGTGAAGGGGCTTCCATCATGGGGGCTTCCGGGATCTCTTCAATGGCTCCCTTCTTCTTCTTTGAGCCACTCAAGCCCCAGAAATCATCATCATCCTTGGGAGGTTCGTCAATGAGGGTTTTCTTCTTCGTTGTTTTGGTAGCGCCAAAGGAATTCCAAAACTCGTCGTTCTCGTTATTGTCGTCCAGATGATCTAGTGTTGGGGGGTCTGGAGCAGCGGGTATTGGTTCTGAGTCGCCCCATATTGAGTTCTTCTTCTTCGCACCTGCTCTGTTGCTGAATCCCCAAATGTCGTCTCCCTTTTTGCTCGGCTCAGGCTCGGCATCGGTGATCTTATCACCTTTGCCAGTTAACGAGCCCCAAAATTCATCGTCATCCTTTTTCTGGGGCTCGGAACCCTTGGCGTCCTTCTTCTTTGTGGACCACCCTCCCCAAAGATCCTCTGGAGGTGCAGCTGGCGGGGGCTCGGGGGCACCACCAAACTCCTCGTGGATGCCCTTCTTCTTCATTCTATCCTTTTTCGAAATGCCCCAGGTATCCCAAATATCTCCGGATTTCTTCTCCGATGCCGGTGGTTCCGCCTCCGCTATAGGTTCTCCAAATAAGCCGGTTTTCTTTTTCTTGCCCGTGGTGGCCGAAGCAAACCAATCGTCCTCTCCTACCGCAGCAGGAGGGTCGGGAGCTGGCTCGGGAATGGACGGACTCTTACCCTTCTTCTTCGCTCCCCATCCCCAAGCGTCGTCGTTGGTATTACCTAAATCCCCGTTATCGGCAAGGGGATCCGACTTTTCTTCATCACCCCAGGCAGTTTTTTTCTTGGAGGGTTTCTTGGCTGAGAACCCCCAAGGATCTTCCTTTTCGGGTGGTCGGGACGCCTCGGCATCTCCGAAAGACCCAAATGAGAGGTCGTTACCAGCCTTCTTGGAACTTCCCCAGGGATTATCACCACCGTTCTTCCCATCCGGGGGGGGGG
>JAMYIC010001558.1:26038-103566 GCA_024112705.1 Microcera coccophila
CAGGTTAACATCGAGCCTCCCAGGGTCATCCCCGAGCTTGATTTCGTGAAAGGAGTCGGCGCCGAAATCATTGGTGGGTATCTCTGGTAGGCCTCCAACAGAATCCTTCTTGCCCTTCTTCTTCGAAGTAGCCGTCGCAAAACTGCCCCAGGCAGCATCTTTTCCATCACCGCTGCCACTGCCGTTGTTTCCATCACCATCTCCAGAGCCTCCGGCGCCGCCCGCAGCATCGCCGTTGCCGTTGGCATCGCCGTCGTCCTTTCTTCCGTTGCTTCCATCATCGGGTGGTGGCTTCGTGGGTGCTGGAGGTGGGGGAGGGGGGGTTTGCTTCGCGGCGCCCTTCTTCTTCTTTGCAGCCTGATAAAAGCCCTCCTGTGAACCAAAATCAATCAAAAGATCAGCCGTGGGGTCACTCAGCAATCCATCTCTCGAGCGACGGTCTCGCGGCGCGTCGTTGGATGGAGCCTGAGGGAACGCGTCCAGCCAGGCAAACGACTGTTGCCGCCGTGCATTGCTATGGGAATCGTGGGGCGCCATGTCGCGATCAGGGGCAGGAGCCGTCTCAGACGTCGGTGGTAGGCGACGAGACCATCTCGGGGAGCAATCAGGCGTTGTTAATGGTCTCTCAACCGCATTGCGATGCGATGGTGGTGTCGTGTGATTCTAGAGATGAACAGGAGGTTAGATTCAGCAGTCACGGTTTAAACGGGCGCCGCGATTCAGGCATGGTGGCGCGCCCTGTTTCCCCCCTCCTGTGCTGTCATCGGCCCGCCGATCGAGGGGCAATCGGTCAAGCGCGCATAGAGTTTAAAGCGGTTGCGTTAGGCACTGGATGGGGAATCCTAAGCTCAACAACGGCGACGGCTCAAAGCCTATTCACGCACGTAAAATTCCAAGGGAGAAGCGAACAAGGGAAATTGAATTCCGTACCTGCTTATTGCGCCTATCGGCAAGCCATGCACGAGCAATGAAGCTCATCTGCACTTGCAGAGAGCGCTCATCCCACCCAGTCGTCGAAGGCTGGGTCGTCGGCCAGCCATATTCGCTTCCGATCCTGCTTTCGGTGAACGCCAGTACTTCGGCCGCGGCCATTGTGGAAGATGGAACTCGTTCGAAGGCTGAGCGACGTCAAAAACATGGAAGCTGCGAGGGGAAGGGAGAGGCGAGAGGGTCGGTAATTATGAACGAGCGGGTCGACGAGGAAGAATGGCGTGCAGAGGAGGATGTCGGGAGGCGAGAGTCGTCGTTGATGGCCGTGTAAGTCGTTAGATGGCGTAACAATGACCTCGAATCGAATTTCCAGGTGACGCCGCGAACGAAACGAAGAGGGTATCTATCGTCGCGGTTGGACGTTAAGAATTTCAGGTATGTTGGGAGGGGGAAAAAACGAGGTCGGGACGAACAATGGTCGATGGTTCGTCGCAGGGACTATCAATGTTGGTACGTGAGACGACCTATCACAGCCGTCTCTTCTTTTTTTACCACTCCCCCAAAGATGATGCTCAGTCTGGAAAAGCTCATCCAGTATCGAGCAGCTACCGAGTGGAAGCCAATTTCCCCAAAAAAATCCCCTTGCCTGAAGAAGAGGTTTAAAGAAAGGAAAGCGCCTCGTCGAGAAAAAATGCTCGAGAGAGCTGGAGGCGGTGTTGCCGCGGGCCAATGACGCTTGTGACCCGGGGGGCTTTGTTTGGACGGGATCGTCACAAATTAGGTGTCGATGTTGCGCCTAGTAAACAAGCGGAGGTGCACTGGAGCCTCTAAAAGGCACCAGCTGCAGGGCAGTGAGGCGACAGGCGACGGACGACGGGCGACGACGGGCGGAAACAGGTTGAGACGGTGACAGCGCTGACGGGCCCCATCAAGCAAGCATGGAAGCGGTGCAGGTGCCGTGTTTATGCTGTGCTCGTCCTGTGCTTGTGCTGGTGCTGTAACTGTCTGTATTAGCAGGACCAACACGAACCCAATCAAGCTGAAAGCCAAGCGTCGATAAGGCAAACTTGAAGCTAGAGCCGGTTTGTCCGCCCGATCTTGTTTCCTCGGCTGCGTGGAGGCGTTATCTCTGCTTGTCGGGACAGGCAAGCAGCAAGCAGCGAGCAGCAGCAGAGACGAATCAATCGCCCCCTCTGCTTTCTTGGATAGGTAGAATGGAATAACGATAGGTAAGGTAGGTAGGTATTTTCCTCCCCCTCAACAGCGTGCAGAGAAACGGAAGGGCAAAACTCAAGAATAGGTACCTGGCACGAGGACAAGGCGTATATGTATCCTCAGGTCACTTTTACTCATCTGCCAGGTATTCTAGTACTTGGTACCTCACGGGAATGCCATTTATTGCTCGGGTCGTCTTTTACCATGCGCCTGGCATTAATACTGGTTCAGCTTCGTGTGTCACTACCAAGGGCGCAGGGGGATCATTGGACCAACTCCTGCAGAGTCCCACCATCGTCACCACCAAAAAATGTTCCCACTTTCCCACTCCCACCTAATACCCTCCAACCAAGCAGTACTTTGGCCGCAACCTATCTTCGTTGGTTGGATCATTCGTCCACTGTCAACGCCCACATGGCCCAGCCCCTCCATCTTGCTTGAAGGTCTGTCTTGGCCTGGAACCCATGCTTCAAGTACACGGTAAGCCGTTGGAGCCGGGATATCCCCTCCATCGCCTGCGGGCCACCAACTCAAGCCTGCAGGGCGTTACTGAGAAGGGACGACAGGGAGGAGGAGAAGAGACATGATGAGTGTCTGGACCCTACGCGCACACTGCGGATCGACACGGCTTTTCCCACTCAGTCCCTAGCCTTCTCCCTAGATTAAGTCGCTCGTCGTTCGATCTCCCTCCGATATCACGCGCAACGGTGCTGGCGGTGGCGTTCAAGGCTGGGATTTGCTCAGACAGTGTGCCTTGTGCCCTCGATCGGCTAAAAGGTGGGTGTATCATGGGATATCTTTTGTGTATCGCAACCCCTGCTTGTGCCCTAAGTCACGACATGGGCTGCGATACCTACCTGCATTTGTCAAGGGATCACGGGAGAATCGATCTAGAAACGAGCAGCAGCGGCGACGGGCACACCCGAGTGTTCGTTTTCCCGCGCCGTCAAAAGCCAAAAAAAGGGAAAAAAAGATTGGATCCTGTCCTCTTTGCAGTCCCTCGCATCCTCGACCAAACTCACTCGCGCGCCTGTCGCTCTGTCTACCAACCCAAGCTAAACTACCTTTAGAGAGAACCTTGTGGAGCAGCCTCGAGCGGGTAGGTCCCAGTAGCGCACCCGTTCCATGGTTGGGAGGTCATTGAAGGTCATCGATGGACCGAGAAGGGCATCAATTCAAGATGAGGTACCGATACACGCCGGACTGGGTATCAATGCGCCAACTCACAAGTATCGGTATCGAAGCTCTTCCTCCAGCTTCCCCTCCCGCTCAAACTTTCCGTCACCTCACAGGCCGCCCGATGCACATCGTCGAGTCGCGAATCCACTTGCCAACGTCTACGTTATGCGGGCCAAATGCAGGCATCGGGAACTAAGTGGTCTTAACGACTGGTCACGAATCCTGGCCTTTGCATTATCCCACATAAAATCGCTCGAAAGGGTATCGCGAACCTCTCACCGCTTAAATGTCCAACCCGAAATATCCTCAATAAGTCCGCAAATTTTTCTGCCGTCGACTCAGCAAAGACGATCTTCCTCGTTACTATGGATTGTCAACGAGAGGCAAAGAAGTGAGACCCAAAAGAGTTCCGAAAAATTGTCCGGAGGGAAACCAGAATCCTTGCCACCGACCATCTCACCTACGCGTCTACCTAACCGTTTGGCGGTCAGACCCGAAGCTATCCTGTTTCGTCATCAAACAGCGGGTATCCTCATGACAACAGAACTCGTACAGTATCTCTGATCTGTCAAGTCTCATCCAGTTTCACGGTTACATACGTTAGACCTCGGATAGCTGCCTTGCTGATGTCTCGCTTAAGTTGTCCTACACGGCTCCAGTGCTCGAAACAGGTCCCGTCGAGGATTCGTTCTCTGATGGGTGGCTGGAAGAGAAGTCTCCATGTACCGACAGAGATTTTGTGCCCAATCATTGCAGATGGTCCGGCTCTTACCGTTTTCCCATGCCCAAATATTCATTTATCATACAGCCTCGCGCGACTCGACATCAGCTCTCAACGGGCGAGTACCGAAGTGTGACACGCTTCCGCTCGTCATCCATCCGGGGTGACCGACGCGTAGCATCTCGTTGGCTGTCTCCTTTGTAAAAGACCAGAATCATGACTTGTTAGAACCCCAGTCGAGCATGAAGGATGATAGTTGACGACGACAGATAGGGAGTTGAAGTCAGCAGTCAGTAATCGGCCCGCGAGTTCATAGTCTCTCCAGGCACTCCCCAGGCATTCTCAAGGCATTCTCCAGGCATTCCCCGAGCCCTCGCTGTTTTCCCTGTTACGTATGTAGATAAGATCGCGATGATTGCAAACCCGAACGGAAGAAGAGTTGTCCGTCTGCAGGAACCAGCTGTCGGGTCAGACGCTGCGTCTCCTCACCGACCGGATCTTCCACGCTCCGATGCCTGCACCGCCTGCCCACAATTAGACGAAAGCCACATCGGCCCCTCCATTCATTCCTGTCAGCCACGACAGCCTTCCAATTGGCTGGCCCCATCTTCGTCCCAACGGCTCCTCTCTTTTCCGCTTATTCGACAGCAGCGGATCTCACCCTTTCGCTCCCAGAGATCAGCCCTACGCGGCTACGCCTGACAGACCGGGATCTTCGAGTTTCCAAAAGAAGTTCTGGAAAGGCTGCGACGAGTGCGGCCATACCTGTATCCGTGTTTCGTTTCACTGACCGCGCTGGGATATCCGTACGACACCTGAATGAGGCACAGGCGACAAGATCACGAAGCTGCTCTAGTTGTGGACATTGATAATCACCATGTCCGCCTCTAGAAGCTTTGCCTGGTCATTGGTATCATCATCGTCATCGCCTTCACCCGTCAGCTTCCGATAAAACACCACTGCCACAGCCCTGCAGGCTCAACGGGAGACGGCCACACCCAAGCATCTGCCTGGAGCACGGCCTCCCAGAAGGAGAAGAGAAAGTAAGGAACAGAAAGAAAGAGAGAAAGGGATACAATACCCTTGAATTGATGATGGCTATGAAATCGCGGCGCGAAATCACCATCACCGTGCCCATCCCCGGCAACATCCCACCCTCGGCCGTCGTCTCTGGCCTCCTCACACTGATGCCTGTTGTCCGCCACCTCGGATCCATGTGTCGTTATGAGCAAGTCCCCGTGGAAGCCGCTGCTATTGTTCGCGATCCGTGGTTCATTGCTCCCTACCACGACCCCGTATACAGCTGGCGACTCTCGCAACTCATCACTCTCGCCCCGGGACTCAGCAAGGAGATAACCTTTCCCATCTTCCTTCAGCGGATGGGCGACAAAGTCCGCGGCCGGGCCGATGCTCCCGCCGGCATCGTCGTCTACACTGAGTTCAGTGTGAGGCCGCGGGTGGGTGTTGAGTCGCCTGCTTCGGAAAGTACATCGAGTTCCGCAACGGCGGTGGAGGAGTGGGAGTTGCACGAGGCGGCGTGCATAGAGGCCAACGGTATGCTGATGCCGTTTATTATTCAAGCTACACTTGATGCTCATCAGGAATTGTGCAACAACATTGTGCAGGAGGTGACGAGCAATTATCTCAAAGGGATTTCGGAGCAACAATCACCGCAATAATCGTCATTGGGCGGAAGGAAGTATATGCCGGGTAGGGTTACGGTCTTTCAGGGCTCGGTATGCATTCACGGACGGGGCAAGTAGCGATTTGAGACATTGGATGGCGTTTGTTATTGATTATAGGGAGATATCCTGGCTAAGATGGTTGCAAACTTACGAAGGGGGGTCTTGAAGAAGGGGATATGATGATAGTTGCTTTCAGTCTCCCTTCACTCAAGCTAATGGGATGCTTTTACTGCAGAACGTTCCCTACCATGACGCATCCGTCGTACAAGTACCGGTTTTCCTCTCACCTCTCTTGCTTGGCGAGTTTGGTGTTCTAAAAGACTAACGCCATGTCAACACTATCTACATGCTTTCCAGAAACAGTTTGGGAAGGGTCTTGGAGGGTTGGTGGCAACGTCAATTCCAAGTATCATCTCAGGAGTGTTAGCCATCTCGCCATGGAGGGAATTTGTGTGTCCAAGCTATGCAATCCCTGCAGATGTGCCATCGTGTGTCACTCCAAGACCAAACCGCAATATCCAGCCTGTCAGGGCATGGGCTCGACGGACGAATGTAATCTAAGATTCAACAAAGACATCAATCAGACTCAGTTTGGTATCTATACGCAGTCCGTCTATCCCAAATCCTCCCAAGAATGATAAACAATCCAAGCCAACACTCTCCCGTCCCATCAGAGGGCGTTTTCAATCGCTCTCGTCAATGCCCAGTTCGGTATCTGCAAACATAAGCTGGAAGATGGCATGCCGACGCTCTGAAGAAGCAAAAGGCCCAATAATTCCTGCCATGTCGACAAGTCTGAGGACCACCAAATCGTACGGAGTATAATTCTCAGACAAGTCGGTCCATCGTAACCATTTTCAGCGACCGCCAAAGTCACTAGTATAGCCCATTTCGCCAAAGTTTTGGCTCATACCTCCTTCTCCGTATCCCGTGCCTGGCCCGCTCACATATCCGCCATCATCAACCTCATCAATGTCACTAGCATCAAACGATGAGCGTCCACTCAGTTCTTCATCAAAGCCACCGCTCATCTCGGGGCCACCCCAGTTCATCTGAGCGAGAGCTGGATACTGAGCAATGAGTGCCGCGGGAAGCATGTAGTTACCACTCGCGTCCATCGGGTACACCGCATTGGGATCCATACCCATGGGAGGTGCCATGTTCTGTGCCATGTTCTGTTGCATACGCTGCTCTTGCCACTGGCGCTGCCTCTCCATCATTTCTTCATCCAGCAACGGCTTGATGCAGATTCTCCCAGCCTCGGATCGGAAATGGCGCCCAAGGGCATCGGCGCGAGCAAACCGCCTACCACAACCCCATTGACCACCGACCTTGAGGTCACCCTTACACACAAACTTCTTCTCACCGGAGTGCAAGCTCTCGTGTCGTTTACGATCATGCTGTCGGGCAAATGCCTTACCACAAACCGTACACACGAACGGTCGCTCATCGGTATGCGTTCTCAAATGCGATCGTAGGTTGTAAGCTCTCGTAAATCGCTTAGGACACAGTGTACACTGGAAAGTGGCTGGGTGTTTCTGTACGCGCTTTGCTGCTCCGCTATCCTGGCTATTCTGGTACTCAGGATCTGCCAGACGTAAAGCAATCACGTTGTTGGGGACTGCAGAGGTAGACTGTCTCCTTCGCGAAGGCGAGGCACCCGCTTGCCTATCCAGCGGGGACAATGATCTGGAAGCGTCTGATCGATTTGACAGGTCGGATCCCAGATTTGGAGACAAGCTATTGCTGCTACTTGCCCTATTTAGCATGCCACCGCCAGGATGAAAGGGGTCCGTCACAGCTCGAGGCCGGGATCTTGGACGACCTGCGTGTGAAGTTAGCTTGGTTTGATAGCATTTAGAGTCGCGAAGCATACCTCGGTCTGGCGGGATCAAGGAGTCTTGGTCCATTTGGGACTTTGGCGTTTCGAATGCACCAGGCTTCGAGCTGCTCGGGGCGTAATCAATGTTGATGGCCGGAGGTGCCATTTGCGACATATCAGGGCCGCTGGAATTCAGAGTCGGGAAAGCTTCCACGGGGCCCTGCATGCTCGGGTATCCAGGGCTTCCTCCGTAGGGATTGTGAGGTGGTGTCAAGACAAACCCGCCCTGTTGGTTCATGTCGGAGAGCTGCTGCGGGATGATGCGAGGACTAATCGCAGGACTGTGTGAGGGACTTCGAGCATGATGCCCAGAGCTGCCAATTTGAGGATCTGAGAGGCTGAAGTTTCCAATTCCCAACACTTCCTGGTAGAGGCCAGGATCTGAAGGCCGTTGGAGAGGAGAATGGCCTGCCGGGTCGATATCGAAGGTATCGTTGCTTATCAAGTTCGGCGAATGCGCAACGGATGACACGTCTGAATATTCCGAAGGGGTGCGCCTATGCCCCTGGAATTGGGGCTGAGTCCAATCACCCATCTGCAAGGCCGCCTCGGGAACCAACGAGGCATGTCTCGAATGACCGCTAGGAGGGGAAGAGAACTGATGTTGGCTGAACGATGGTGATTGGCGAGCAGACCCGGGCTGGTGGTTCTCGGGTTGGAAGAGGTGAGGAGGGGTCGGTGACTGGTGGGCCTGCGGGGAGGTCATGTTGCTCATATCGTTTGGGTTGAGGGTTGACTGGTCGAACAGAGGTGCGCTGAACTGGTCGCCCGACGCAGTAGCGGGCGGAAAGAGAGAGAAGTCTCCGTCGTTGAGATTTGGCGGCAGGTACGCAGGCTGCGACGGGGCGTTGAAAGACAGCGTGGTGTCGGGGCCGGTGGATGGCGCCGGCTGCCCAAAGCTACTGCTGGGATCGAAGACGTTGGGGTCAGAGACGCTGGCGTGAGTGGTAAAGGCGTGTTGCTGCGATTGCGACTGCGACTGCGACTGCGACTGCGGCTGCTGAGAGTTTATGAAGCCGTTTTCGTTGAAAGAGTCGAAAGAGGTATTTGCATCGTTGAATGTTGATTGATCCACGCCGAGACCTAGACCAGCGGATGGCTCGTTCGTCGGGAAGGAGTGCGGCGATGGGGAGTGAGATTGACTTATATGAGGCTGATGATGATGGCCTGCAGACGGCGACCGACCGCGCGAAGCTTGTTGATCCATGATGTTACCGAGTTTAGAATGACGAGGCAGATTCCCAAGTTAGCCTTCAGGCACCGTGGCGATGCCGGGGGGCTGTGCTGTATGAAGCTGATGTAATGGGCGGGGGGGTACGGCCCTATCACAATGGCGGACGCGTGGTAGAAGTGCGAGTCGCGCTCTGGAGGTGCCGTTTCAGAGACAAAAGCCAACGGGAAGGATCCTGGAAGCTTTACTGATCGGGAGAAGAAGCGCTGGGCGTCTATCGGGGAGAAGGGGTGGTGGGCGCGCTGGTGGGTGTTGGTGGGCGTAGTTGGGGTCCCGAGGCGGAGAGACACGGCGGGGGTCAGGTATGCGAGGTCTACCAGGAATGCCGGGCAGGCCCAGGTAGGTCTGTCGGTTGGTCGGTACCTTAGGGTAGGGTAGGTATGGTATGGTATGGAATCGACGGAGCGAGTTCTGGGAGCCCCAGCAAGCGGGTTAATGACACGTCGAGCGGAACGGGGCCGAAAAAGGAGAGACAAGTGGTGCGAGTGAACGAGGCGCAACGAGGATCTCTTGGCCGCGACGAAGGATGAGACCTAAAATTATCATACATAGACGACCGGTTTGAGAAAGGATTCTTTGGTGTTGTGGTGATGCGATGGGTTGGGGACGAGATGCTGAAGTGGGAGAGGTTTGAGGGAGGTCCACTAGGGACGGCGGGCGGGTCGTGTCGTTGCATGAAGCCGCTATCTTCAGGTGCTGTATGTACCTATTGTAGGTACCGTGGGTACTGTAAGGCAGCGAATGCACTATCATCGTCTCCAATTTAAACCTCAGAGCAAACACTGACATATAGACCTCAGTCATTCAAGGCGAAGAGCTGTATCGTATCGTCATCAGGCGCCGATTCCTCGACTTGACTCTGCTCGACTCTCCTCAGCCACCATCGCTACAACGCTGCTGCGATGCTGCGATGCTGCGACGAACATCATATGGCTGGGAAGGGGGGGGGGCCGTCTCGTCTAGGCTCCCGCGGCCGTCTTGTGGACCAACTCCCTGATGGGTGCACTACCGAGAGCAAACTCTCCCGGCAGTCGTTACGAGGTCCATCACAGCCCTTCCATCACGGTACCTATACTGTACGTAGCGTAGGTGATGGCTGGTCAAAGCGGATTACATGCGTACGGTACTGTGTTCTCTCTCCCGACGATGCGAGGCTCAAAAGTGGAAATTCGACGATGCGACAGACCCAAAACAACCAACGAGACGCCCGATAAGGCGCCGGGCTAATCACTTCTGGATAGGCGCCGAACCAGGTTGCGCCCTTCAAAGTCACGGCGAACAGCCTCAAAAGTCCCTGGGAAATCCAACCCATCTTCACCTCTGCTTTGGGAATGGAGGGCCGACGACGGGGCGCACGCGCTTTGACGGTCCACACCTGAAATTGGGCCTTCTCGTTCTCCTCCTCCCTCGTGTCTTTCACCGTCACTGACAGGCGCTAGAGCGCCGGTACCTTTGCGCCGGCTGTGGGGAGAGAGGACCGAGAGAACCATCGGGGATGCGAATGACTACTTTGGGCCTTGCAAGGCGTCGATCGACAGGGGGGACTCACAGCGAAGAAGAGGTGTCTCGACGTCGAAGAGAGGGCGTTCAACTTAGCGATTGGCCTAGGCTTTGGAGGCTCTGTTCAATGATCAGGATGAACACGGTCACCTTTGCTGCTTGCTTCGCCTTTCCACTTGTCTCTTTCCAACCCCAACCCGATAGGATTGGATCATAGCCAACGGGATAATTACGGTACAATGCCGCATCAAATTAACTCGTGGGTTAACATGAAAATTATAGATCAATTTACTTCAAATGGGTCAAATGATTTCATAAACGAACACCGGTTTAGCGCTATTGCTCCCAGAGAGCATTTCCATCCTCTTGCACAGCCTCACATCGCCCGAGTCAAGTTCGACACTACGGCCGCGAGAGCTCGAAACGACAATGACGCGCGAGTGACAGGACGGCGAGGCTCAGCCCAAGCCACCACACCGCTCGCAATCTGTTATTGCAACTCTGTTTCGCCGAAGGGGGAAACACGAGAGAACAGCTCTTGCAGCATGGCGAGAATGGCTACGCAGCATCTTACGAATACTCTGCAGACACGCGTTGGGGTGCATACCATAATGACATCAGATCCAGCAGATTTAGCACATCCAGTCTTCGTTCATAGGGCTGGCTGCTACCGCCGCCAGTCTACCTCGTACGGGCTTACGGCTACAGAAAGAAGCTTAACTTCTAAAATAGATTGGGTCTCTGTTTCATGTCCCCACCGCTAGAACTGGCATAACCCCCGGAGATGGGCGTTTCAAACCATGCGGCTTGGCTTGAATTTGATATCCGTCTGCGAAGTACGAAGTACCCTTTCCCTGATCTCCTGCCTCTCCACAAATATCTTGGCTCGGCCGTTGAGCTTCAGATCCTGGTATTCTACGGGGCTGTCGATGGCATTTTAGTCAAAGGACATGAGGCTCGGTATGAGGCGAGCTTTGACGCTCCGTCCACCGCGGAGGATCATGATACCTGTATGTCAAGGCGGAGTCTTTCCAAGCTGTATCGCAGCCGCACACTGTTGATGCAATAAAAGATCTGTACCGACGTCAATCAGCCTTGCCATCTCAATCGGGGCTGAGTCTTGGCCTCCAACAGGCAACAGAATTCTAGAAACATTCAAGCCTAGCCCAACAGAGGCAATCATCGGTTGTATGTCCGCTCCATAGTTGATGATACACACTACATTACTCGGCACTTCCGTCACGGAAAGACTGCCCGTTTTAGAATTATCTCAGGCCGTTTGAGACGACACAAAACTTGTCAAGTGTATCATGAGTGGAATTGATGCCTCTAAACAAACAAAAGGAATGCCGAACTAAACACAGCTCTTGTCCAGCCTCCAACGCCGTGTCTAAGGTTATGGTATCTTCCCGCATAAGACCGACCCCAGTGTACATGGACAATTCCTTTGCGCCCTTGTAAAACAAAAAACAAAAACTCCACAGGTTCCAGTGTGGACATCCGAGAGTCGAATCGAGATTCGATCAAATAACCTCGGTACGCTCGTAACCGGTAGTCTTAAGCGCCGGCTTTGGCACTTCTCGATCCTTGAAGTCGCTAACAAAGGGGTTGGGATCTTCAGACGAATCAAGATTGCCGAGAGTGTGGTTGACACCTCGGTGCACTGCCTCATCAGCTCGTATATAGAGGATGAGATCTTTCATTGTCCGGTTTTCTTCAGGCATCTTCCAGTACTAATGCATCGTTAGCCTCTAATGTCGTTCACTATCCCATAATAGGGGGTCTTACCGAGATGGCAATGTCAGGGATGCGGAAGTTGGGATCATTCCACTTGGGGAGATGGCCATCTTCAATTTCTTTGATACACCGCGTATACGTATGGACAGCCTCTTCCTCGAGATATCCGACGAAGCGATGCACGATCTTGGGGGAGAGGAGGTATGATATGAAGAGACTATTGAAGAAGACGCCCTGGGCGCCAATAATCATCATCTTCATGAACCATCCTGGCTCGCACATCTTCATGAAGGTCAAGAGATGCATGCGTTCGTTGTAGCTCTCCTCGAGCAGGGTTTCGATCCAGCCATTGTCTCGCTTCATCCGTCGGAGACTGTTGAGGTGGCGGAGCATGCCTCCCACCATTCCTGGGACGCCGGCAACGCTTTCGAGGAAGACGAATCGGATAAGCTTGGGGTCGACGATCAGCAAGGCCATGTCACGATCTGGGTTTAAGGGCCACTCACCCACTGTGATTCGGTCAGGGGCTTCTCGGCTACGACTGCGGTCGTGGGGTGTTTCATGTCGACCTTTTGGTCACGATCCATCCCCGTGGCCTTGTCCATGCAATATCGAGCAAAACGCACAATCCTCCAAGCAGCCCGGTCTCCAAAGCCTTGCGGGGGACGATGGGCCGGCACCACCGCCTTCATCTCTTCCATGGTGTATCCATGATGAGGCCAGGCCGGAGGAGTAGTCTGGATGTGGGCAGTCTCCTTTACCGGGAAGAAGTCACGAAGATGTGTGGTTGGTGTACTTGAGAAAGATCGAGAGGTATGATGGTGTTGTGGAGCAGCACATGTGAGCCGTAGGCCGGCTGGGCATCCGGGGGAGGAGGACAGGGAGGAGACGGTTCGGACGAAGCCAAGCGCTGCCGCTTTACCAAGCTGAGCAGCTGGTCGCGAGGTGCGGACGGAGCTGTGGGCTTGGACTGCGAGCATTGAGCCTGGATACCTCTTGGGTAGGTATGTAGGTAGGTAGGTAGGTAGGTAGGTAGGCGGTCAGTGTTAGAGACAAGGTGGTTGTTAGCAAAGTGTTGGTGGTAGATGTCAAAGACGATGTTGAAGCTCAGATGCGGAGCATTGCGTGGTGAAATCTTCTGCCTCACAAGGCCTCACGAACTTTATATACTCGGCGTGCTCGGTGGGTGAGGACGTAGATAACAGTCATCTCTTACACTATAATCCAGGTTCTGTAAGCGAGCGGGCATGGCCATGATGTCCGTGCCTGCCTTGGCCTTCCGAAGAGTCTTCGACACGAACAGACGAAGATAGGCCGGGCTTGCAGGGCGAAGCGTCTCCGCGGTGAGCTTCGACGTATTACAGGAGGGTTGTGAGCCGTCGCAGTGCTATCAAACCAAGACGCGGTAGGGCACGTGAGGACGCCGCGTCGGGAGGAATCGGGTTGGTGGACGGGAGAATTGGGGCGGTTCTGTTTACTAGACACCGATGACCATCGGAAATAGGGCTGACACGACGTTCCCAGCGACTCGGGAAGCTTTGCAGTGACGCTATAGGCTGCGGGCGCCGCAAGACGCCGCCGAAGAGTTCATGGGATTTGGAATTTTTATCTTGGTCGGCGAAAGAGGCATTTATTTCCGCGGGTGGGATAGGCGGCTGTGTGGATTTCGCTCATATCCACCGTCGATGCACGTGCGAAGACTAATCACAACTGCGATGACTCTTCTGCCCGATAATAAGAGTATCGAGTATCGCTGTGTGCGGAATCGCTCCAGGGTAGTAAAGGTAAGTAAGGTACGCAAACTTTGATCTCGACCCGGCACCAAATCTAGAAAGTCAACCTGTCGGATAGGGACAGCCGACAAATCGTGGTATCCCATGATGTTGGACTCGCTGTCTAGATGCCCTAGCGTCAACGATTTGCAGCACATACGCAGAGCATCTTAGATTCTTCCAGTCTCGACGATTCCGGATCCGATTCTCGGACACGGTGGACTCAGAAGGGGGGACAGCAAGCCTGCGATCCCGTTGGCTGCTGTGACTCTTAATTTGTTGGCATCCTTGTGCCCACGTTCCAAGGAAGATGAACGTGTCTGGCGCATAGAAATTCAATGTGTGTGCGCACGTGTAAAAGCAACCCAGCAGCCTAGGCGCCTTGAGGTAGGCAAAATGAAAAATGGAGGGGTGATGGAGGGGGGAATATTTTTAGTTTGGGCCACCCGCACACACGCGTTTGCCTGTCAGTATCCAGTATTCGTGCCTGACGCACGCAAACTCGACTTTTCTTCCTCCCCCTTCCTCCCGATCTTCCACCAAGTTTTGATTCAGACTCCAGGTTCTTCTGTTCGAGACATTTTTCCTTGTCGATCTGAACCATCACCTATTCCCCGTCTTTTTTATTCATCCTAACGCCCGACATCATGCCTCCTAAACAGTGGGGTGAGTTTTGACCACTTCAACTTTTACCCCTCCAACATTTGTGTTTGCCATCACCAAGTCTCGTCAAGGAGTTGCCGCAAGAACCGGCAACGATATTGAATATCCAGCAATTTCTCTTACTTCATCTGGCTGACTGACGTTCCTATAATAGACGAAGAGGACAGTGACACCACCAGCAGTGATGACGTCTCCCCCCCGACTACTGCTGCTGGCCGACGCAAATTCGACGACGAGGAAGATGACAGTGATGTGAGGCCGAATTCTATCCTACCCCATCTCTCCATGCAGCGCCTAATACGTTTCCCTCTAGGTCCTAGACTCCTGGGATGCCGCCGAAGATTCTGAAGTCGAGCGCGAGAAGGCGAAGAAGGCCGCTGAGGCTAAGGCCAAGGCCGCCGCCGCCGCCGCTGCTGCAAAGAAGCCCAAGGGCCAACGCATCGCCGAGCACCAAGCCGAGCGCGCTGCACGCCGGGCTGCTGGGGAAGATGATTCTGATGAGGACGAGACCGAGGCTGAGCGCCGTGAGCGTCTCCGCGCCGCCGAGCAAGAAGCCGACCTTAAGCACGCTGCTGATCTCTTTGGTGATATTGGTATCAGCGCTGGCCGGGCCAAGACCAAGCCCACTGTCGTGGTTATCGACAGCAAGGATCCCAACAACACCGTTGATATTGCCAAGCTGCCCCTTTTCAACCCCGCTACCAAACTTCAGTTCGATAAATTGCGCACTGCCCTCAGCCCCGTCATTGTTGCTCACGCCAAGAAACCCCACTATAGCCTGTTCCTACAAGAGTTTGCCAAAGACCTTGCTCGCGAGATGAGCAGCGAACAAATTAAGAAGCTGGCCAGTGGCCTGACTGCGCTCGGTAACGAGAAGATGAAGGAGGAGAAGGCTGCCGACAAGGGTAGCAAAAAGACCAAGGCCGCCAAGACGAAGACTTCCCTCGTCACTGGCCGTGCCAATACAGCAGAACCCGTGGAGACCTACGATCAGGAAGATTTTGGAGAGTAAGTTGTTACGGTCGTGGTTGTGCTGCACATGCTAACTTGATTTATAGTGATGATTTTATGTGAGGTGGTTCAGGAGGCGGGCAAATAGAAAGCTCCGTTGCCATTCCAACTTACTGGGCGAACATTCAATACACTCCTGGAGAGCCTGCGTCGACTTAGTGTCTTCACGCCGCTTCCACGGCCTCACCCTAGCACTCGGGGTTGAAGCCGGTGCATCAAGGGAGCCGTCAGGATGTAGAGGGGCCGTGGTGGCCGGAAGCGTGGTCGATGAGGAGTTTATAGCGGACGTGGTGACATTGGCATCATAGACTGCATAGCACAACCTAGGGATGGTTATATCTGCATAGGGCGTCAAGGAATGCTCCATTTCTTCAAAAGGAAGCTACATGAGGTCAAGTGACCCCTTGAACCAGCGTTTCGTATGCAAGTAAAAGTAGACTGCAAGATGTATCAGGGCACAACAGGTTAAACTCTGCTTGTATAGATTGCAGATCGAAACATGTTTCCTCTCGCTCCGATTATACAGTACCGTGTCGGTTACATCGGGATTTGTTCGTATACACTGCTCATAGGGGTAACTGTACAACCAGGGGTATCTAATCAACTACCACTCTTCGTGAGGGAAGGCAAATAGCTATACATGTCGTCCTGCCATTCCATAAATTCGACCATAAAACTCCCCTAGAATACCCTTTGTGCAACTCCGGCGTTATAGTGCCTTTACGCATGTTCCCATCCCAACGTGAGCTGATAAGTGTACAGCGTCTATATATACATGGCCCAAATGCAAAGTCGCTCACCAGGGCAGAAAAGGAGTAGAGTGAGTATCCGTTTAAGCAACATTACCCGCCATGCCCATAAACAACGCATGTACGGCCAGGGATAACGTCCAAAAGCCGACCTTCTTGAACCGACGCACGCGGCTCTGTTGGTCTTCGACATCCTTGGCAAAGGCCTCGTATGTCTCTGCTGACATGTCGTGCATAAGGCCGCAGTCGAAGGTGGACCAGCTGCCGTCGAAGTCACCAGCTCGCTTGACGATGCGGCAACCGATGGGGATGTACGTCTTTTTGGCGTTGATGTATGCCACAATCGGCCGGACGAGGGCTTGATTGACGTATGACATGTGCGTCGTGAACAGGGGCACGGCAGCTTTGACGTCGTTGAGATGGATGCGGAGATCCATTACCAGATATCGACGATCTTCTTCCGCCGCCGCCTTCTTCTCTGCGGCGGCTTCGTCCTCTAATTCTTGGGTGGTTGCCTCGCTGATATGGCCCAAGTTGAGAATGGCTGGACCCTGATCCGCGACATTTCGTAGAAAGCGGTGTCGGTTCGCTATCACGATGTCCTCTAATTGATCGTAGAAACCCGCCATGACTTTGGTGAGGCTTTCATCGGTTTCGGCTGGAAACATCACATCGGCTACGATATCGACGTTTCCTTCATATATCCAGCCAAACGGCCCTTCAACCCCGGTATTCAAATGGTCGATCTTGAGTCCATCGATACGGAGTCGACTGAATTTCTTCCACGCTTTAGGGTCTCCAAAGCCCAGCACGGCTCCTTGTTCTGTGCCAGAAACCACCCCATGAACCTGCCGAGGGTGGATGGTGAAGAGCGAGCCGTCAAAAGATCCTGACATGTGGGTGGCGGAGAGGAAGTCGTAGAAAAGCCATTGCTTGCGAAGCTGCGGTAGTTCGCATGAGTAGATACTGACGGAGAAGGGGCGGAAACCACCCGGTTGATGAATAGTCAACAAGAGATCTTCCATCTTGAAACTTTCGATCTCGAAATCGCCAGGCTGATGCTGGTGACGATACGATAGTGGGTCAATCTCCTCCTCTGGCCAAACGATTGAGGTTCGGTCCAGAACGCCGCGGACGCCTTTAATCTCAACATCTTTCAGCAGGCCTTTGCTATTCCACCAGTTCAAGAATGACAGAGTAACGTTGACCGTTGCAATGGTGACATCAAATTGCGTATAGTTTCCATCGTCTTCTTCAACCGGACTGTCCGAATGCGCCTTTCGTCCGGCGGCAACAACCGCAGCAGCATCCGACGATCCCTTGCTCACAGAGGATACCGCTTGACCTGGTCGACGAGATACGAAGACATTTCGGAACGAAATTACGCCATCTCGCCACTTTGGGACAACAGCAGACTCGAATACGACTGTGATTCCAGCAGATTGCGTGAGGTAATCACCAACCCATTGGGCCAAAGTTTCTGGAAAAGATTTAATACATACCGAGATGAGGGGCAATTTAAGGGCAAAACCTACCTTGCGCAAAGACCGTGTTGATCGAAAAGATGATGAGAGAGAAAAATGTCGTCGTTCCGACCAAGAGCCAGACCAGATGTCCCAGCATCAGCCATGAGACAAACGCACCCCATTCATCTGCGTTCCATGGCCTCATGCTCCTGATAGATATCCATTTGAGTCGGACCTGAAGCCTATCCCAGAAACCATTGGCGGCAGCAAGTAACTCTTCCTTTGTGGGTCTGTGAGGCATCTTCGGTAGATGCGGAAGGTGCAGATATTTGGAAACTGAGGTCGCATACGATTCTGCGTCTGCATCTGCATCTGACGCGGCGGCGTTGCTAGGCTTAGCAGACTCCTTGGAGGCCTGGCTGTTCGCTTTCCCGGCATCATTGGCGACAGTTGACTTCTGCGATTGAGGCTCCTTTACCTCTCTCCCACACGAGCATCTCGACCCCCTTCCGTCGGTATTATGATGTCTTCGCTGCAAAATCCATGGCGATATGTAGGTGTTTCCACGGGGGTTTAAGCGGAATACCGTGCGCCCTGGGAAAGCAGTTCCCCGGAAGATGGATTGGCTAGAAGTAGCGATTCGCGGAGAGACCGTACTCGGAACTTGGTTTTTGAGTCGATATATTGGTTGCGATGGAAGTAGATTATGAGTAAACCGTCGAGTCGCTAGCTGGATCGGCGTCGGCGATGCTGAATTTGTCGATATAGAGCCACGAAAAGCTGTGAAGGATTCGGCATTGCGAATGGATGTCCCGAAGCGGCGTCCGAACAGAAACGAGGGAATGCCCTTAGCCATCATCCTAGTCGCATGGTGCCCGCATATGCGACAAATGCACCAGCTTAAGGACTAACACAAAGTCCTCGGAAAGGCGAGGACTGATTCTGGGGGTCAAGCTTTTGACAGTGGAAGTGGGAGGTTGGACCAGGAGTTGGCAGCTAGTTTGTTAGGCCTGTCTCATGCAAAAGCCGCTCCATGACGCGCCTCTGCCGTCGTCGAATCCGGACCAATCGATAAGCCCCGATAAACCACCACAAATTTTTGATCGGTGTGCAGAAAGTTGCCTTTCCAAGCCCCACGGAATAACCTTCGCACTTGGAAGAAACGACCTGGACGAAACTGTGCATTCACCATTACGAAGCCAAGCTTGACTCTATTATTTTCTTCCTCGGCACTCCTCTGCGAATATCGAGCTCTTGATCACCGTGAAAATGCCCGCCCCTACAGCCTTGAAGAAGGCGGATGATACCCCGCTTGCAACCAATATCCCCCTCCCAGCACCAGGTAAAAACTTTTTGGACCCTATGAGCATCGCTTATGCTGACGTTTTGACCAGAGAACGATGAGGAGTTCTTGTTAGATGCTCCGACTTCTTTGCCCACCGCTGCCGACACGGTTGTCTCATTTGAGCCTGACAGTGACGACATGGCGATTGATGAGGAGGGACGCCCTCGATTTGCGCCTGCCCAAGATATTGTGAGAACCGACTGCGCCTTTCTTTGAGCATAGCGAGTAAGCCTAACTAGCTATTAGGATCCAGTCACACGAGTTGAAACCCGAAAAGTCCCTATTCCACCTCACCGAATGACGCCTCTCAAGCAATCATGGCCATCCATCTACCCCCCTCTTGTCGAGCATCTTAAGCTACAATGCCGTATGAACATTAAGCGAAAAACTGTTGAGTTGAGGACGTCAAAGCATACCAACGACTCGGGAGCGTTGCAAAAGGGCGAGGATTTCGTTAAGGCCTTCACTCTGGGGTTCGATGTGGATGATGCCATCGCCCTGCTACGACTCGACGATTTATACATTGAAACCTTTGAAATCAAGGATGTAAGGACCATGCACGGCGATAGCCAGGCTCGTGCAATCGGCCGGATCGCTGGTAAGGACGGAAAGACGAAGTTTGCTATTGAAAATGCGAGCCGGACCCGAATTGTCCTGGCTGACTCGAAGATTCACATCTTGGGAGGGTTCAAGAACATCCACCTAGCGAGAGAGTCTGTGGTTAGCTTGATTCTCGGAAAGCCCCCGGGTAAGGTCTACGGCAACTTGAGAACAGTTGCCGCCAGGATGAAGGAGCGCTTCTAGACGGTACTGGCGATAGATGTTGCTTTAGTACGGCGTTTAGGTGGGCAGCATTGTGAAATGGGATTTATGGGATTTCATCGAGATGACGCAGAAGAATGACATGTTGATAACGATACTTTTGGGTTGAGTCAATTGATGTTCGTGGATACCCATGCAACATGCGACGCAATCGGCCCGCCGCTATGTCATTTCTGTGAATGACCTGGGTGTCCGCCGAGCGGTGCTATCATGAACTGATTATCTGACCGACAGTTGGGCAATGTCGAAGGAAGCGCATGGTTGGACAACACCGCTATGGCTCCGTATCTTTATGCAGAATGTCGTGGAGGCGGAGGCCCCCTCGCGATCGGAATCATCATTGTCCAACCGGATCGAGTCCCTCGGGCCGTACGGCGAGGCCTGGTCAGAGGAGGCTGCAGCGTCGTGGTACGGGGGAGCGAAGCTGAGACTACCTGCTGTCTGCTAGGCATGTCTATGTGGACTGGACTGCCTTGGCTGCGTTTGGGGCGTGTGAAGTTTGCGTCTTGGCGTTGCACTGCAGCGTGGGCAGCACGAGAGACTTGAGAGGTTGACTTGATACGAATGGTATGAGTGGTTCGAGAGAGGGAGGATGAGACGGGAGTTACCAGGTTCCAGGAAGAAGCCAAGGTGAACCCTATTGGTGAAGTGAGATAATTAGCGGGGTACTTTCAAGTCGCCTCATCCTGCACGGATCGCCCTTGTACCTTATTAACAAACATACAACAAGACTGACACGAGAAGTGAGATCATTTTCCTAGACACCTACCCAGAGAGGGGAAATAATCGATTGAGTGTTACAAGCGCTAGAGCGGAGGCCGGGGGGGCTGAAAGAGAGAAAGAGAGCTATGGGTGAGGTATGGGTAGGTACCTGAGTAGGCTTAGGTACTTGAGGTGGGCGGGCATGGATCCTGCTGCCCCACCTTGTTGAGGTCCTCTCAGCAATGAAGCCGCCGTGCCCTCCAACACTTCTCGTGTCAACCAGTCGTTCGTTCGCACTTCGGTGGTTTGTCTGAACTACTTCTACTCCCTTCCTCCCCTTCCGTGAATATTTTTCAAACCCTCTTTCTTCTCCTTCTTCATCATCATCATCATCATCATCATCATCACCCTCCTCCTCCTCCCACACCAGGTAATTCTCTCTCGTGCTTTCATTGGGGTACGCATAGCTCCCTGTCCCTCTCACCTCTGTCTAATGTGACTCCCCCTCCTACCCCTCCATTCACTTGCCTCTCACCGTTTTACCCCACCAAAAAAGACAGCTCCTGCTGCTCTAATAAACAACACCAAAGCTGTTTGAGGCATATTCATGCCCTCCCATCCCCCATTCTTCCACGTCAATCGATCCGCTTCTATCGCTTGTGGCGATTGAAGCTTGCAGAACAATTGATTGCGTGTTTGTATCATTCCGCCCCTCCTTCCCCCCTCAATCTGTCCCACCATCATTCATCCTCAGACCAGAGATCGTCAACGCACGAACCTCAGACTGACACATCAGACCACCCTTCAGAAACTCTTATTACGCTCTCGTCATATCACGATCCAATATGGCTATCACCAAGGTCTTCGCCCGCTCCGTGTACGACTCCCGCGGTAACCCCACCGTCGAGGTTGATGTCGTCACTGAGACCGGTCTGCACCGAGCCATTGTCCCGTCCGGCGCTTCTACCGGTTCGTCCCGACTCTCTCCGCGCCTTTGGACTGGACGCATATAATAACCCATTTCCTAGGTCAGCACGAGGCTTGTGAACTTCGAGATGGTGACAAGTCCAAATGGGGTGGCAAGGGTGTCACCAAGGCCGTCGAGAACGTCAACAAGGTCATTGCTCCCGCTTTGATCGAGAAGAACCTTGATGTAAAGGACCAATCTGCCGTTGATGCTTTCCTGAACGAGCTCGATGGCACCCCCAACAAGACCAAGCTTGGTGCCAACGCTATTCTTGGTGTCTCTCTGGCCGTCGCCAAGGCTGGTGCTGCTGAGAAGGTAAATATCGCACCCCCACAGACAAAATGCAATGACCTAAGACCATACAGGGTGTTCCTCTATACGCCCACGTCTCCGACCTGGCCGGAACCAAGAAGCCTTACGTCCTTCCCGTTCCCTTCATGAACGTCCTCAACGGCGGGTAAGTCTTCGGCACTATGCCCATAGTCAAAATGTATGACACTAACGCTGGTAATCAGTTCCCACGCCGGTGGCCGACTTGCCTTCCAGGAGTTCATGATTGTCCCCACGTATGTGAAGCCCTTTTCGCTCGATCGGTGCACCTGCTGACCCATCAATCGCAGTGAGGCCCCCACTTTCACAGAGGCTCTCCGACAGGGTTCCGAGGTTTACCAGGCCCTCAAGAGTCTCGCCAAGAAGCGATATGGCCAGTCTGCTGGCAACGTCGGTGATGAGGGTGGTGTTGCCCCCGATATCCAGACCGCTGTTGAGGCTCTTGACCTCATCACCGATGCCATTGAGCAGGTCGGCTACACTGGCAAGATCAAGATTGCCATGGACGTTGCTTCCAGCGAATTCTACAAGACTGAGGAGAAGAAGTACGATCTTGACTTCAAGAACCCCGAAAGCGACCCCGAGAAGTGGATCACCTACGAGGAGCTCGCTGCCCTTTACTCAGACCTCTGCAAGAAGTACCCCATCGTCTCCATCGAGGACCCCTTCGCGGAGGACGACTGGGAGGCCTGGAGCTACTTTTCCAAGACCCAGGACATCCAGATTGTCGGTGACGATTTGACTGTCACCAACCCTCTCCGAATCAAAAAGGCTATTGAGCTCAAGTCGTGCAACGCCCTCCTCCTCAAGGTCAACCAGATTGGTACTCTTACCGAGTCCATTCAGGCTGCCAAGGACTCTTACGCCGATGGCTGGGGTGTCATGGTCTCTCACCGATCCGGCGAGACTGAGGATGTTACCATCGCTGACATTGCTGTCGGTCTCCGAGCTGGTGAGATCAAGACTGGTGCCCCCGCCCGATCTGAGCGTCTGGCCAAGCTTAACCAGATCCTTCGAATTGAGGAGGAGCTTGGCGAGCTCGCTGTTTACCCTGGTGCCAACTTCCGCACCTCCGTTAACCTGTAAAATGGCTCCCTACTTATGACACGGATGGCCTAAGGGTATGAAATGAATGAGCCTTTGGTTCCTTGACGATGAATTACGTTGGAGGGTATACCAGGAGGCAAATCAAAAATGGAATTAATAGAAAGTAAAAAGTTAAAGTCGATTCTCATCAATGAAAAGCACTCGTACGGTTTTCTGATGGAAAACAAAGTAAAACGTCGTCTCGATCTGTTGTAGCTGACAATAAGTTCCCTGGAGCCTGCTGGGGGTGAAGTGGACAGGCATAAGCGTGCCCCACGTATTGGGTGCGTTGCGCAGCCACATGCACCAGCCACACGGGGCGGTCTCTACAGTAACGGACCCTTAATCAAGGAAAGATAATAAACACGTCCCGGACTGTGCATAAGTTCACGACTCAGCCCACCAAACTAATATCACAACAAATACAGCCTCACTAGCGACGACTCTCGGCGCCATCCACCTAAAGTTCAAGACGTCGCAGCCGATGAAATACTCTACTCACCATGACGGCATCAGAAGATTTAATTAACTTCGACTTGATCGAAGGTCACAAGGAGAATATCCAATCGCTCCCGGGGGGTCGTTCAGCGAAGAAGCTTGCGCAGCTCTACTCTCCCACACCCCTTAGCAAATCCGATACACCAACACCGTCAGATACAAGAAACGTCAACGACTGCATCCGTGCTGAATACGAGGCCGAAATCGATAGTCTCGACGAGTCGGATGACCCGCTTGATGTCTTTGACCGATATGTGCGATGGACGTTGGACGCCTATCCTTCCGCGTCTGCAACGCCAGAGTCTCAACTGCATACTCTTCTCGAGCGCGCAACCAAGGCCTTCATTGGCTCGTCACAATACAAGAATGATCCAAGATACCTGAAGCTCTGGCTGCAATACATCGGCTTCTTTTCAGATGCACCCCGCGAGACATATCTGTTTTTATCTCGTCACGGTATAGGCGAAGGATTAGCCTTGTATTACGAAGAATATGCGACGTTTCTAGAGCTGGAGGGAAGATGGACACAGGCAGAAGAGGTTTACAAACTGGGCATCGAGCGCGAGGCGCGACCTGCTTCACGGCTGATGCGCAAGTTCAACGAGTTTGAGGAGCGCCTTGCGCAACAACCAGAAGATGCAAATGGACCATCGTCACCAGCCCTCCCAACTGTCCGGCCTGCTCTGGCAACCAAAATCGATCCCTTTGCCCCGGTTTCAAGACCACCAACGGATCCACAATCAGCGCGATCAACCCTCGGCGGTACATCTAAGCCGACAAAATCGAAAATTGCGATTTTCTCTGATGCGGACACCAAGCCCTCCGCTTTCCCTTCTAAGGGCGTTGGCTCTAAGGGCTGGGATAGCATTGGGACATTGGCGGACAGGAAGAAGGAAAACACAATGGAAGCCAAACCATGGGCAGGGGAGACACTTAAGGCAGGTGGAAAGAAGGCAGGAGCTGCAAAGCTGGCGATTTTCAGGGATCCGGTAAGCTAGTCACCGTCTCTTCCAAACGCCCACGTGTTGATGAGCATAGGACTAATGTATGGTTATTGATATTTGATTAATTCAGTCGCTATCCCAAATAAAGAACATCATGGTCGTTCCATCCAAGCACCAAGTCTCCGTACACCCTCAAACGGGAAAGAAAGAGCGCGTTTTCGTTGACTTAGCAGTCATTTACCCGACACCAGAGCAACAGGGTACTGAACTCAGTTTTGAGGAGATCATGGCTGCGAATCGAGGCTGGCTCGACCATAGCTGGGAGGACGAGACTATCGATGAAAGCTTTCTCCCTGAGCCAGAGGTCTCCCTCCTCGAGATTGACGAGGTCAGTCACAGTATCACCGAAAAGCTGATGATTCATGAGGATTCTGTTCCTATGAAGCTGGCCATTCATAGAGATCCGGTTGGTGAGAAGTTCGCTATTCATCAAGATCCTGTCCCTACCGGGCTTACGGTCCATAAAGACACTATCGGTGAGAAGCTTGTCATTCATAAGGATTCCGTCGTGGAAAAACTTGTTATCCACAAAGATTGCGTGAGCGAAAAGATTCCCATTCACCAAGAGAATGTCATGTACGACGAGAATGGTGCAATTATGGAGCCGCCTCGCGTACCTCGAGGGGGTAAGAAGAAGAAGGTAATGGAGGTAAATGAAACACAAATCAGTAAGTTTAAGTATGATGGAGAACACCCGAATAAATATTGACAAAGTTGGCAGTCAAAGCAAAGCTGGACTCACCGTCAAGGCCCAAGTTGAAGAAGAAGAACACCTCGGAGCCAACGATGACCATGCATACCAAAGCTGCTACTGATGAGATATATGACATTTTCAATGCTCCTCTAAAGCAGGCTGATCAAGATGTCGAAGAGAGCGCTGAAGAAGACGACTATGAAACTGACGACAACTACACGACGGATGCTGAGAGCACCGGCACGACTCGGCACATTACAACCAGTGAAGCCGGAGACGATGAGGACGAGGATGACGAAGAAGTTGATGATAGGGACGTTGACGAGACGTCAGATGTCAAAAGCGTGAGCGAGTGGTCCGACTTTTCGACCAGAAGACATGTCCCCAATGTCAACGGGGACGAAGAGGAGGCCAATGAGACACATGTGTCTGATCTCATCGACACCAGTATACCAGAACCAGAGTTGAGCGAATCTCTTGAAGAGCCGTCTAGAACACAAACAGAAGATGTCGAGGCCGAGACCCCGATCTTGGAAGACTTCCCACCTATGACGCGCATATCATTTATTCCTATACCCCCAGAGAACTACGAGCCTCCAACTCGGCCATATAGGGACCCGGCTGAAGTTGCCAATAACCGACTCCCCTTTATGACTCCCATCACGGAGAGGACCGAGGTATCTCTAGATGTTGAGGTTGGGAGTTTCAAGACACCATCCAAGCGAGACGACGCTACTACGCCTATCGACGAAAGCTCGGACGAGGAGCCGTTGAGTAGCCCCTTACGCGAGATCGTGAGCGAAGCCCGCCCTGCGCCGCCGAAGATATCAGGTCCCCTGGCTCCTAAATCCGTTGGACCCCTTGGAAAAGCAATCCCCACGAAGTCTTTGCCTCCCAAGGGTCCGATCGTTAAGGATTCTCAGTGTAACCCTTGTGACGAGACGGTGCGCTCAGAGATCATTGCGAAGATGCAACCCCCTCTAACGGCGTATTCTGGCTTTCACGATCATCGCCAGGAAAAGTATGAGCGCGGCAACGAGATCCGTAAGTTCGCCAAGGCCCTGACCAAAGCGAATAAGTCGGGAGCCGATAAGACAGGGCCAATCGCAAGCCCTGCCAGCATCGAATTCCCGGGCGTATCCTCGACTTATACTGTGAAGAGGGAGCTTGGGGCTGGTGCTTTTGCTCCAGTCTACCTTGTAGAGAACTCAGACCCTCACGGTGAGGAGAATGACGAGAACGCCGTTGTCGCCATGGGCAAGGGTGCCTTTGCGGTCAATCATCGAAGCGATGTTGAAGCTCTCAAGATGGAGATGCCTCCTACGCCTTGGGAGTTTCATATAATGCGGGTAGCTCACACACGTCTTGGCCCCCAACATCGTGTGTCAGCTTCGCTCTCATACGCTCATGAGATGCATCTTTACCAAGATGAAGCCTTCCTCTTCTTGCCCTACCACCCACATGGCACCCTTCTCGACGTCGTCAACTTCTTCCGCGCCGAGCCTTCTGCTATTATGGACGAGCAGCTGGCCATGTTCTTCACAATCGAACTGTTGCGTACCGTTGAGGCCCTCCATGCCAAGAGCGTGCTGCATGGTGATTTGAAAGCCGACAACTGTCTACTCCGTCTCGACGGGGTTTCAAACGACCACTCCCTCTCTAGTCAATGGCATCCCGATGGCAGTGGCGGCTGGTCTTCTCGCGGCGTTGTCCTAATCGACTTCGGCCGAGGAATTGACATGCGCGCATTCGTTCCCGACGTCGAATTCATCGCCGATTGGAAGACCAGCGCTCAGGACTGTGCAGAGATGCGTGAAGGCCGACCGTGGACGTGGCAAATTGACTATCACGGTCTCGCGGGAATCATCCACTGTCTCCTCTTTGGTAAGTATATCGAAACGGTCCGGTGCGACCAGGGCGGTCTCGGCAAGACGGGTCGCAAGTACAAGATCCGCGAGAGTCTGAAGCGGTACTGGCAGACGGATATCTGGGCCGATTGCTTTGAGATGCTGCTCAACCCGGGTTCGTTTCTTGCCGGCGAGGACGGTGGCAAGATGCCTGTTCTCAAGTCTATGCGGAGCGTCAGGGAGCGTATGGAAACATGGTTGGAAGCGAATTGCGAGAGGGGTGTGGGACTCAAATCTCTGATTGGAAAGCTGGAGGTCTATGTGAAGAATCGAAGGTGAAGTGTTACGAGGGTAGTTTACTTGGGAACATGGACGTGTGTCATGAAGGCGTTGAGGCTAGAGCGGTTTGTGATAATAGCGTTGTTTGAGAAGCACGGTATACCCAAATGAGATGGAATCATCGAGCGTGTTTCTTGATATTAATAATGTTATACATGTTTAAATACATCCAAGGCTAATAACTTCCTCCCATAGCATCGCAGCATTATCTTTCGTATCCTTACACAAGTGTACAGCAGGTAACCCATCCCCTTCAATCGCTCTCGTCATCTGTCTCCTCCTTCTTTCCCCTCCCCTTCGTCCTCGCGCCCTTCTTCGCGGTTTTCCCCGCCTTTCTATCCACTTGATCTTGGATCTTCCTCCTTTCGCTCGCCCCCTTTTCCTGTAGCCTCATCTCCAACTGTTCAAACTCCTTGCTCTCCGGATCCATCCCAACGAGATTCTCAAGGAGCTTAATCTCATCCGCCCACACTTGCTTGTCCTCAACGGTCTTCCCGTCTACGCCTTTCTTGTCGATGGGTGTTTCGAGAACCATCGGCATGCCTTGGAAGGCTGTGTGGTTCATGATGCTGTGGAAGGCCCGGAGGCCCAGGAAGCCGGTTCCGATGTTGGCGTGGAGATCACGGTTGGAGGAGAAGGGGGCTTTGCTGTCGTTTACTAGAAGTTGTCAATTGATGTGGGTCTCGCCATGAGGCCATGAGAGGGGGTTGGTGGACTTACGGTGGAAAGCCTTCAAATAATTGGCCCCGACGATGTTGTTGAACGAATCAACCGTCTTTTTGAAGGCCTCAGGTGTCCTCAAATCATGCCCAGCCGCAAAGGCGTGGCATGTATCGATACAAACACCCACCCGACTCTTGTCCTCTATCAAAGCGATGATGTCTCTCAAATCCTCCCACGTCGAGCCAATCACATTCCCTTGCCCAGCCATGTTCTCCAATACCGTGACTACCGTCTTCGTCGCCTTATGTGCCTTGTTCAGCTGCGCTGCGATCCTTGCAATCGCTGCAGACCTGGCATCACCGTTTGTGTTTCCAGGGTGGAAATTGTACAGTTTGATTCCCAGCTGCTCACAGCGCTGTAAGTCATCGAGAAAACTCGTGTATGCTTGTGTTGCCTTTTCTTTATCAGCTTGCGCAAGGTTGACAAGGTACGAGCCGTGAGGAAGCGCATGCTCGCCTGCCCTATAGCTGTGGCTTTTGCATTGGCTAATGAACTCGGTTTTCGCGGCCGGATCAAGGGCTGGGTTGGTCCATTTTCGTTGAGATTTGAGGAAGAGAGCAAAGGCGTTGGCGCCGATATGAACGGCATTCGTAATTGAATTCTGTACTCCTAGCCGAGAATTAGCGAGAGACAGAGTGAGCATTGCGCACTGCGACCAACCTCCAGCAGCACTGACATGAGCGCCGATGTACATTTCTTGCTTAAGTGATGACACAGCCGTCCTCTTGGCCAGAGGAACACTATCCTCCCCCTTGACCTTGGTCCTACGCTTCTTCACAGTCTTGGGCGCAGCACCACTGGACGCCTCAGCTTCAGGTTCCGGCTCGGCCTTGCGCTTTCCAGTAGCCTTAGCAGCAACCTCTTTCACCTCCTCAACATCGGCTGCAACAGCCTCCTTGGCCTTTGCGATGACTCCGGTGTTGACGGGCTTCTTTTCATCGTCTTGGTCATCGTTGTAGTTAACTGCTTGCCGCTTTCGTGCGGACGCGCGAGGAGGCATTGCTGACAGCCAAAGGGCAATTGGAAGATAGGTGAACTTTTGGGGGGCAGCGCGAGAGAAAAGGTCCACGATACGCCGTCCTGTTAGAAGAGTCATTGGTGATTTAAGAGGCACATTAAGACGCGATGACGCGAAGGTCTTTTAGCGAAGGGCGCGTGGTCATGTGACAGCCCGTTGAGCACTCCAGGACGTCATACCTTTCAGTCTACCCTGTACTGGATATTGTATGAGATATTCGAGGTCAGAGGTCGTTGTGAGCCAGGATTAAGCTCTGCCATCAACGCATCACGACATGCACGTCTCTGCTCAAACATCGGTTGTTGACTTGTATTTATGCACCTCCTCGGAAAAGAATATACCGTGGAGACACTATCTATTACGCCAACATATAAACTATTTGTGAATGAATGTTTGCTTTTACCAAACACTAAGAAAGAATTTGCAACTCAGACTTGCGACCAACAGCAAACTGGTCTTTATAAGCATCCCAAAGCCTCTCCACTTCTTGAACGTACAACTCATGCAACCTATCAATATCCTCCTGTGCTGGCTGTGCACCATGCGCTCGATCAACTGGGATCGGCTTCCCCACAACAACGTTAATGGATCGCCGGTACGGCATCAAACCAACATCATAGTTGAGCAGTCCGCGTCCATGGAGAGCAGGTAAAGTGAACTTGAAGACTCTGAGGATGAACATCTGAATTTTGTGAACCAGCGGATGCTTCTTGGGACTGAGTTGATCGTAGAGATCGTTCTCCCCAAAGGCAACGACGGGAACCAGGTCTGCTCCCGTCCGTAGTGCCATCTTGACAAACCCCTTCCGGCCCTTGAGAATTAGTCGAAGAGTTCCGGGTTGCGCTTCAAGAGACTCCCGAGCACCTCCGATAACAATTGTGACTGCACGGCCTTGGCCTTCACCGTTGTGACCGCCCTTGGTCAAAATGTTCCAGATGGACTCTTTCGATACCGACTGAAGACCCATGGCTAGGATCCAATCCCTGTTAAATGGAAGGCGAAAGTTTGAGTCGAGGGTTAATAGAGTATTTGTAATACCGGGAAACAGATCCGAGAACCCCAAGGCATTCGTAGCAAATGCAAGCCAAGCGCCATGGGATATGATGCCATGAGGGTGGTATCCAAAGATGTATTTTCTCTCTGGAGGCAAATCATGGGTTTTGTGAAGCTTTGCCGGGAAGTAGCTGGCAAACAATCTCCAAAGCGGCAGGCTTCGCATGTACTCGGAACGATAATTTAGTTTCCCGCTCGTAGCTGCCGTTGAGAGTGTGAGATGAATCAGATATGGGACGAGGATCGGCCATGTCAATGGATTGGCACAAATGAGCCAGAAAGTTGATATGAATAGCACGATGGACATGCAGTGAAACAGAACTGCGGCAGTTTGGAGGCGACGAACCATTGGCACGCGCAAGGGCGCAAAACGGATGCCTCCTGCACTCCAGGCCGCCTGCTCGTCGGTTTGTATCTCGCTTAAGCTAGGGAGCTTGGAGTATGGTGCATCGACTTCGATCTGTGTTATATCGTCTGTACTTTCGCTCTTCTTCTCGCCATTGTGTTTTCCGTCAGTAACAATATCAGCATATGATTCAGAGGAGCCGTTCGAAGCGTTCGGGACTTGATGGTGTGCAGTGCTGTTGGTCTTGGGGATGTCGTCTTCCACCTGCGTCGTCCCGTTGCTGGTTTCATCTCTCTGATTGTCATCTTCCTTATCGCCAGCAACCGCGACGTACGGTTTAAATCCCGCATCGCTCATGGCACCGTTAGTCGTGCCGTCAGGCTCTGACGCGCGAGGATCTGGCTTGTCTTGATCATGCTACGTTTTTGACATCAGTAAAGCTCCTGATACTGAGCACAGCCGACAGAAGCATACCGAGCCCGATTCATCATCACCAATGGCAGCTCTTGGCGATTGAAACTCGACTGTTTTGTCCAGCTCGGACTTGGGGATGGTTGTCACCTTCTCATTCATTTCGGTCGCCTGCGACTCTGCCGAACTGTTAACATTCTCGTTCTTCTGCTTCGATTTCCTCGATTTCATCTTCTGCCCCGATAAGGGCTTGACCTTGCGCGGAGTCATAGCAGCGTCTTGACGCGTCGACTCCGTATGGCATCCTGGCCGAGCTTCAGGTTCCCCCGCCATGTTGTTTCGTGGGCAGTGTAATCGAGGGGAATGTGTGGTCTGCGGGAGTGGGCTTACCATCTGTGACAGAGATGGGAGTCATAGGTTCAACTACAGGGCTCGCCATGGTTTTTTCCCGACCGTGAGCTCTTCCCGTTTCGTGTAGGAATGCCAAACTCAAAAACCGGGCTTGGGGGGTTGCGGTTGCGTTCGGAAAGTTTCGAGGGTTACGGCTGGATTGCACAGCCACGCCAGGAATGAATCAGGTACAAAAAGTATCTGCAAGCAACGGGAGACACAACGCTTAAATCATTTACATGTGATGGGAGAATGAGGTATCATAGAAATCTGGCATTTCCCGGAAGAGGTTCAGGTCGCATCAAACCCTGACATCCTAGGATGTTCGAGACGGAGACAGCGATGACGTCGAGGCAGATTTGACACGTGAAGTCATCAGAGGCTCAAGCTCCCCACCTTATGCCAGATTCGCCGCTAAGTACCTAGATAGGTAAGTAAGGTACCTACTGTTGGTACCTACCTTAGTCAAGGTTCGCAAGGTACATGCCGGTACTTCGTGCCTGATCCGGTCCGTGCATAACACTTCCAGCCTCGGTACCTTCTCTAGAAATAAATTCTCAGAACCACAAATACCATCCGTTGTAATTACTGTACAGATTAGGCACGTCCGCCATGCTCAGGCCCCTCTAAGATCATTACAGGGGTATGTTAGACACCCTGTTGGCGTAATCTCATAACTCCTCTTGACACCGTGCTTTCTCGACGACCAAATAGTTACCATATTCACTATGTCTCCCGATGAATATCGCCATGAGGCCCGCTATCTGGGGAAGAAAAAAAGAAGAGAAAAAAGAGGAACAAAAAGGGTAAACAGCAGGTATAATACAGTCAAAACGGATCTGCTCATAAACAGCCAGCCCGTCGCCATCTTTTTTCAGTGGATGCCCATACCAAATCCACTGCCAAATTCAGTTCCCCAACGCCTCCCACAGTACCATGCCATGTTCATAGAATTCAACAAAGGGCGTCTCAGTATGCTTATAACAGAAGAATGTAACAGGTTTGCCAATCATGGCTTGATAAGTGTGCTGTCACGACTCTCATTTTGTTGCTTCAGGTTGGCAACCTCTTGATCCAAAGTCGCGACCTTCTCGGATAACGACTTCACCTTCTCCTCCAGAGTCTGGATATAAGCCCAGACGCTCGGATCGCTTTGCGCGAACAGGTTGTTGCTGTCACCGCTCGCTTGCGCTCCGCTGCCGGTGCGCTGGTGGGAAAAGCCCGTTGCATTTGGTGGCGCGAACCCAGGGTGCGAAAGACCTGGAAGCTTCGGCCGTGGCTGACCGCTGTGCGGCGACTGCAGCTCCGACTGTCGCCGCCCAAACTGCTGCTGCTGGAGTTGATGGGTTAAGCTGGGTGATCGTTGTCGCGCAATGTTGGTCGTTTCGTGGCCTTGTACCCCAGGGCTTAGCGGCTTCGGACTTTCTGTAATGCCTGTCTGAGAATACATGCCTGCATTGCTTCCGCTCACGGGTATCGATGAGACACTCGTATTGGGAGTGTGGCCGCTCCCCATGCTGTTCGGAATACTAGGGGAGGTGTTGGAGCTTGATTGATTCTGATTTACATTTGGAGGGTACAGTCCGCTGGTGCTGTTCCCTCTTGCACCGGCCGGGGGGTAGGTTCGTGAATGGGCGCCGTAGGCGTCTCCCTGGGCTCCAGGGGCATTGATACTCGGCAAACTCTGCCGTCTCAGCTCTTCCTCCTCTCCGTTGTCGTAGGCGAGTCCGGACATGGTCGAATCGTCCGGGTCGGCCATGCTACCATCCAGCTCGTCGCCATCCGCGAAACTACCCATACTCGATCGTCGCCCCGCGCAGCCACCAGCGCCCTTACTGTGACGAGCCAAAGCATCACCACGAGCAAACTTGCGATCGCATTTCGGACACACGTGAGGTTTTTCGCCCGTATGGAGTTTCCCGTGTCGCTTCAAATCGTGCAGTCGCCTAAACCGCATCTGGCATTCTGTACAAACGTATGGCTTTTCTTGACTGTGCGTCAAAAGATGGCTCTTGAGATTATGATGGCGCGTAAATTCAGTGTTGCAGTATGGGCATTTATGTTTCTTGGCGCCGGACGAGGTCGGAGAGCTCTGGCCCGGAGAAGGCATGGGAAAACTCATGCCTCGAGCAGGTGTCTCTGAAAGAGAACCGGTGGACTGGAGCGACCCAGGGTACGAAAGCGATCCCGGCTGAGGACGTTCTTCCTGTGCGACGACCTGTTGCGACGATACAGCATGATCGCCCTTGCTATCGACGTCCATTGGAGTCGGGCTCTCAGTGACTGGCACTCCACCAAGACTATTAACACTCTGGGGACTCGTCTCGCCGCGCTCGGTCGTGTGGCCGATATTGTTCAATGTCATGGACGTGGAATTTGGCGCCTTCGCGACTGGCTCCATGGCGGCCGTTGGAGCCGGCTGCGGCGCGTCCGTAGGACGACTCATGACTTGAGTAGACCCTGACATCAGAGCAGCAAGAGCTTTGTGGCCAGGGTTCTCGCTGATCGCGGGATGTTGTCGAGCCCTCTCCTCTTCTTCCTCTCGTCGGCGGCGCTCGTCGTCCAGGGCAGCAGCACCCGTCAAGGGCGTCGGAGAAGCCCTGCTCGCAAACGCCAGACGGGCGGATTTTGTTGGGGACCCGAGAGATAGCAAGTTCTGCGACTGCGCGGCAATGGAGCGCGGAGAGGTGGGCGAAGGCGACCGCGGTCGCTTGAGAAGTCTCACGGCCTCGTCTGAAGGGATGACGCTGTGAGGGGCCAGGGCCGGGCGAGTCGAGGTCGGGGCTTCGGTCGCAAAAGCGGTGGTGTCGGGGGCCATAGAGTGTAGCTATGATTCTATGAATTGAGACAGTGAAGACAAGAAAATATGCACCATCCAGTTTGGTCTCGAGCGTTGAACTTGGATCAACGACACATGTGGAGGCGGCTTTCAATGTGTGGCTGGAGCGCGTGGCGAGAGCTGGATATTTTCACCCCAGCGGGCGGTTTGGCGGATTGAGAGCGAGTAAAAAGAAAATGGATAAAAGTCAAGACGTTTGGAATTGTGCATCAACTGCGCAAGAAAGCGAGTCAAAGATGGATTGTTCCTGCTGTTGTCGTGGTGAGGAGGGAGAAAAAAAATAAACGTGACAGCGATGATGAAGTTGCGCCCATAAGCCTGGTCGGTGCAAGGTGAGGCGGAAGAGAGAGAGAAGTGGAAGAGAGTGTGCCAGAGCGCTGTCGATGGCTGCCGGGCCTGGGGCACTCGAGTTGAGGAGGGCTTGGCTTCAGGTGAGAACAGCCGGGGGGAGTGGGACGTCAGCGGGAGGCGGCGGCTGCAAGGGTGACTAAAAACCCCGAGCAGGACGGGCCAGACAAGTACGTACGACGGTAGGACGATAATGGACAGGCGGCGTTTGTAAAGGGTAAGGTACCAGCAGGATAAGGCTAGCAGGGCAGGTAGAAAAGCAAGCAATCAACCAAATCGATCGATGCGCCTTTCCATTCGCCAGAGGGCCGTAGGTTCAGCCAGCCAAACCGGCTGTACCTTGACCAATACTTGCCCCGGGGTGCAGCGTAGGTACACTCTGTCCAGCTGCGCTGAGCATCGGATCGTGGAAATACCGAGCCCTGGGAGGGAGGACCTGAGATTGTAATAACCACCCGCGTGCTCGTTCTGGAGCCAATTCGCGTCGCGATGCTTGTTGGGGTTGTTTTTGTCCAGTGGGGCGCGACGGGCAAGACGGAGGAATCTCGAAGCCCAACACAGCCAGCGCCTTGACGCTGCAGGCACCGGCTAGCCAAGTGTGGGAGACCCACGGAAGGTGTTAAACTCGAGAAGGCTTCGATTGGCAAAAAGCATGTCACTGACGGTGTGGCTAAAGGGGGTCATCGGAGGGCGAGGTCTCAGTGGTCCGACGGCGAAGTCTGTTTCGTTTTATCAATCGAGAATGTCGTTGAAGATTGGGGATTCGGGCGGTGAGGTGGGCAGAATAACCTGAATCGCATCTACCGTTACGGTCCGGGTACCTACCCAAAGGTGAGGGTCAGGTAAGGTACTGTGCGTACTCTGCAGGACGCTGGGGTGGCTAAATGACAAGGATGATGACGGCACGGCCACACACAGGAGCAACAACAACACCACCCATGTGCACCATCAATGCGCCACGTTCAGGTCAGGTCCGTCATCAACTGGGTTCAGCCATGGAAGTGACGGAAGATGTGGGTATTTGGAAGATTTTCAGCTGTTCGCCCAGCTGTCGGTTTTCTCCCAAGACATGATCACAACAATGCCAATAGCCTCAACGCCGTCTTCCACTTTGTGTCTCGCGGGTTTCTCATCTACCAACCAAATACCGGGACAACGAGCCACAACGCGGATATATCTAGCGCCTCATCGTGGTTGAACAGCTCTAGCTCGGATTAGTCAGTGCAGAAAAACAGGGAAAAGATCTGTACATGGTAAGCCCAGGCGATCAGACCAACCCTCCGCAACCTCCAATTATTCAATGGGTATCATCAGCCTGGTGCCCGAACTCAATAGCAGCCAGTGACGATGGGTTTACTTGATAGCTATTAGGTTTGCCAATAAATCTTGCCCACAATGGTTGTATAGCCATGAACCATCAACCTTGAGAGATTAGTGAATCATGTATAGATAGAGATACCTTGTCCCAGGTTGACCCAAGCATCGACCAGTGGTTTGAATCATTCAACGGTTGATTCGTACAGTACTAATGACACGGTGCCCTCCTAGTGGAGTGGGCCACGAGCTCCGATAAGATAACAAAGGCGCGAACTAATTTTGGGCGTGGGCCAAGAAATCTTCATCTTCACGTTTCAACCTATCCTGCACCTCCAACAGTTACTCAGCTTCTTTGTCAAATTGTCAAGATGAAGTACGTGCTGGTCAGTGGTGGTGTCATTAGTGGTATTGGGAAAGGTAATCATGTTCTCTTGCATACTCCTTCACCGCCATGTTTCTATACAAGCAGCGGTTCCGAGCATCATATATTTGGCATTATGCTAACATGGCATGTGAATAGGCATAATAGGTAGGACAATGATAGAAGACGTTTCCATGTCTCCAAACTAATCCATTCGAGCCTCCTCCTCCGGACTGTTACTGAAGACGACCGGGCTTAAAGTTACGGTATGAGAACATTCTCACCCAACTGCATAACATGTTCTCGCGCTAACCGTAATGGCTGTAGGCAATCAAGGTATGTGATCAGCCTCGATCCCAAAACTCGTCACAAAATTGGTGTTTTGAGCCTCTGACTCGAATAGATCGATCCGTATTTGAACCAAGGTATGAGCGCGGTTCCGGCCCACTATAACCCTTCCTCACATAGATGTAGACGCCGGTACTTTGGGTCCCCTCGAACACGGGGAGTGTTTCGTTCTCAAAGGTAACTTCCATCTCTTTGTAATCCATAGCTAGAGGTTCCACGAATGTTAACGTTGGTAAATGCAGATGGGGGGGTATGTTGGACACCTAGATGGCCATGAGACGACCATCAGCTTTCTAAGGGTCCTCTTTTATTGACGAAAGTCCAGGAAAGTGATCTCGATCTCGGAAATTACGAACGTTACTTGTGAGACTTTTTTTCTTTGAAGACAAACATGTTATTGACCTAGAAAAAGGGGCCTCAATCTCACTAAAGAAAGCAACATTACGACGGGAAAGATTTACAAGTATATCACCATGTCTCCCGTTCTTGGAGTCTCCTTGCACTAACGTCAAGACCACTAAAGATCTGTGCTTGAGAGAGAGCGAAAAGGCGACTACCTGGGCCGGACGGTGCAGGTAGTACCCCATATTACCGATGCAATCCAGGACACTATCGAGCGTGTTGCGAAAATTCCGGTTGACGACAGTGGTGAAGAACCCGACGTCTGCATTGGTACGTTGTACTTGGCACCCAACGCTTATCAGGTCAGGGACTGACATGTTGCTTCTCAGTTGAATTGGTATGTTCTCGCATTCGTCGTCTTGTGTTACCGCCCGAGGCCACCTATTATCCAGTCAACGGCCAAGAGCATTCTCCCTAACTCGAACTGGTAGGGCGGCACGGTCGGTGACATCGAGAGTATGCCCTTCGTCGAGGCATTGACCCAGTTTCGACACAAGGTGGGCAAGGGCAACTTTTTGAACATACATGTGTCATATGTTCCAATGTAAGGACTCCATTGGTTTCTGTAAAACCTAGCTAGAATCGACAGTTGACCTGGTGCTTAGTATCCATGGAGAAGAGAAGACGAAGCCCACTCAGCACGCTATCAAGCAAATGCGAAGTGCTGGCTTGGTCCCAGACCTTGTGAGTATTGAAGTACTTAGTTGAATTACTGACTAACGTCATTGTGGATTGCTTGTCGTTGCGAGCGCGCTCTTCATAAGGGTACAGTTCAGAAGATTGCTCAAAGCTGCCAAGTTGAATATGAGCAGGTCATTACAGTTCGGGATATCGAGAGCATCTACCAAGTGCCACTTCTGCTTGAGGAACAGGGCTTGCGGGACCGTCTGCGAGAGGGCTTGAAGCTGGATGAGCTCACTCTCTCACAAGATTTCGTTAGACGAGGCCTGGACTTGTGGGAGCTCTGGAAGAAAACGGTTGCCACGAATCCACACCTGGAGCTGATACACATCGCCCTCGTCGGCAAATATACCGCCCTACCAGACAGTGAGTATCCTCTTGGACCTTCTCTTTCTATCATCATCAACTTCGCGTTCCACCAGGAACGCTGTTATTGGGGCACGACTCATATCGCATCTATTATTCCTTGCGTGACAATAGCTCACCACGGGTATACTAGGCTACCTTTCTGTGATTAAAGCTTTAGAGCATTCGGCCATGCGATGTAACCGGAAACTCAACCTCGTATGGATTGACGCAGACTACCTGGAAGATTCCATGTTGAAGAGCAATTCTGCCAAGTATTACAACGCTTGGTCTCAGCTCACTGCTGCTTCTGGTGGTAAGTAATCTGTCTGCTGTCGGGGACCTGGTCTCGAAGCATGCGCTGCTCACGAGATCCGCCGTTACGCACAAGTCATCGCATTCCCATGTCTCTCACCGCAATGTTCCGATGACTGATTCACAAAACTATAGTTTTGGTCCCAGGTGGCTTTGGTGTTCGATCGAGCGAGGGTCTGATCAAAGCCGCGAAGTGGGCTCGTGAGCATAAGACACCTTACTTGGGTATATGCTTGGGGATGCAAGTGGCGGTTATCGAGGCGGCAAGACATCTTTGCGGCTACCAGAACGCCACGTCGG
Source organism: Microcera coccophila (assembly GCA_024112705.1). NCBI lineage: Eukaryota > Fungi > Ascomycota > Sordariomycetes > Hypocreales > Nectriaceae > Microcera > Microcera coccophila. Next base: position 64,611 of record JAMYIC010001558.1, read on the forward strand.
AAGAGTTTGATGCGCTCGCCGAACACCGTGTCGTCATCTTCATGCCGGAAGGATCGAAAGAAGTCATGGGTGGGACGATGCGGCTTGGTACCAAGACGACACTCTTTACGCCTGGCAGCGAGTGGAGCAAACTCCGTGCTTTTTACGGGCAGGCCAAGACCATGGACGAGCGACATCGACATCGTTACGAGGTGAACCCCGACTATATCCAAGAGCTCGAAGGCGCAGGGCTTCACTTTATTGGCAGGGATGAGACAGGCAAGCGAATGGAGGTCGTTGAGCTTATGGATCACCCTTTCTTCGTCGGTGTTCAGGCGCATCCCGAGTATACGTCGCGTGTCCTTGCTCCGTCGCCAACTTACCTCGCTTTCGTCGCCGCCAGTTCAGGTTGTCTTGACCAGATGATAAAAGAGCAACCTATCCGTCAATAGAAAATACAAAGGCGCATCTGTCCGATAGAATAGAAGGTGTGTCAAGCGAGGACTTCCCAGGCGACAGTCTGAGCCGCAGATCGACTTTTAGAAGAGATGTGTCCCATCGATAGAGAGTTTGGACAAAATAGGGTCGGTTGAATAATCAAACTGAAAATTGCGAGGGACAGGACGTCAAGCCTGCCAACGGGAGGATACACATGTCTTTTTAAATGATCCAGACGCCTTGAAAACTAGAGGATACGGGCGAATTAGAAAGGATTCTTGGCGTGTCTATGTTCATGCAGAACAAAAATGAAGAAGAAAAATACCTTGGATATCTCAGTTGATATCCAAAGGTGTACTATCATGAGAGTCGACTTGTCCATTCGAAACAGATCCGCCAAAGACCCTCAACTCGCGTTAGTCGAACCATAATTTAAGCCAGAAACATTAGGAGTTAGTATCAATTCTAAGTCAGGAAGTCAGGAGGGCAAGCAATTGTCCTCGCATATCGTTCGATAACTCGGTGCCTCACGTGACTACAACTACCACAAAGTCAAGTGATTTCCAACATTGAACCCGCCCAAACTTGACGTGCTTATAAGGCTTTAGAATTCTTATATCTCAGTTACACATTTCTACTTCATTAATTGGTCGGCTTCCGTAGCTCAGTTGGTTAGAGCTTCGTACTAATACTTACTTCGAAGTGTTGGTAATGCGAAGGTCGCAGGTTCAAGCCCTGCCGGGAGCAAGTCTCACCACGCCTACCAGTTTCTTTTTTGGCTTTTTGCAAATAAAATTATATTGAATGTAAGGAGTCCCTCATAAGGTGAGCCAAACAAGATATAGCGTTGTCCACTAAGGAATGTTTAGGTCTTAGATGGACAGAGAGTCTCGCCATATTTATTCTCGATGGGAACTACAATTGCTCAACAAGCCTAAATGCTACTCAATCGCTTTCCATATTTTACAGACAACTCTCTCCTGAACGAGACTGCAACGCTATCCCATCATGATACTCATTCAGGTGTCGTCCACGCCATGTTGGCCTCACCTTGGGCGTGAATATCTTCACTTCAAGTTGGCCAGAATTGGCCTCGCAGGCTCGGGCCGAGTCTCGCGGACCAACAAGAGAGAATATAAAGTAGACCAGAGTTGTCTTCCATTAGAGAAACTGACTTATCTGCCGTTGGTTACACCACGTGACTAGCCTGACCTGTCCCTCCCTCACGGCACATAACATACCAACTGACCACACTTTCTTGGCTTCAAAGGTGCCCTGCACTGTATCAAAATTGCCCTTGGCATAACGGAACATTGTCATTGAGCAGAACCGTACCGGGAAAGCTTTTATGGCTTGAAAATCAACCGCAGAAGCTAATAGTTCAAGTTCTTCGATAGTCACTCTATTACAGTTCTGGTATTCCTCTCCGTATTGGCTAATGATGTACTCAGCTTCTCTCCTCAAATTGCCGTGACAACGCCGACGGTGAATGACATTTAGCTTGGCGCCTTTTGGGGCCTTGAGACCGGTCCTTATCTCCATCGCTCTCTGGTCACGCTATTCGTTTCGTCATTCTAGTGGTCGCTGTTAGTTCAACAACACGTCTTGACCGATCTCCTAGATGAGGCCGGACCGTCTCGGCGCTCTAGCTCCTTGCCGAAAAAGCATTGGCGACGACGTTTCAATCGATAACACGGAGTAGCTCAATTTCACCGACAAACCTAAGATGTGGCAGCTGAGCTCGTCAGTATCCGCTTGATATCAATAATTGGTGGGTCTAGCTGACTGGGGTTACCCTTTGGATGGCGAGGCTGGCACGCCGCCATTGATCGGCGAACCAAGTCCAACTGTAAGTCTATTGATCCAAGTCTATTGTGAGATTAGCTGACATTCATGGTGAATGATTTAGTAAAGTCACAGCGCCATGAGCTGAACTAGGGCCATGACAGTACGAACTTGAACACTACTGATCAGATCTAGGGTAGGCAGACGTTGAGAGCCGTCAATGAATGTGAACATGGGCACGATACTCCTACGGTGAGTGCCTGCTGTCGCGATGATTTCCAAGAAAAATGATACGGTTTGCCTTAAGTAGCTAGATGAGGTTCGGTACGAGACAATCTGACCGCCGATGGCGTGGTTAATTGAAGTCAGTATCACGAGGGGTCCTTGTAAGTCGGTCACTGGCAAAAGCTGCCCAACTGCTGGGAGGTCCCTTGGCGATTGGCTTGCAACATCGATAAAGTGTTGCCCAGACCGAAATAGCCAGCCGGCCTCGTAACCGACCACACTCGCCAAGTCAACCCTTCCAAAGGACGATTCAAGTATCTCAGTGACACGATATTGGGTTAAAGACCACCCTTACGGAAACACAACTGATGTTATTACGGAAAGGGCTGGTTATGAAGCACGATTGCTGGCTGAAGCCGATAAATCAGATTGTGTCAGTTAGAACCGCCGAGTTGACGGGGATGCCCCCCGATCAAATGCACAGAGAATGGCATTGAATTACCTCGCCTTCGTGTCGGAGTAGTGTGAGGCCTTTAAGAGGATGTGAGGACCAGCTGGGCTAGTCACAAATACGTCAAGTCGCAGTGGGCTATCCGTAAGTCAGAGAGAGTTCATGGATACTACTACTCTCGCGGTCGACACCTTTCTGTTTACTGTATCAAAACTGTCCATTATGTCGATCGAATGGTAGATCCGCGGACGAGGCACTGGGAGGAACAGACCAGGGCCTTATGCCGTCGGTTGGTCAGACGTGAGGCACGGGTGCCTAACAAAGAGACCATGATGATCCGCAGCCTTAGCGTTCGACCCTGGCCTGGACCTTGGCCAACTATGGAGAAGTAGGGAAATGATTCGAGAAATTAGGTGCTGACGCGGGGCCGTGCAGCGTTGGGAGAGGACGAGCGCATAGACGTTGGCGGAGGGGCTGTGGCCAGGATATTCGGAGTTGAGGGCGGAAAAGGAGGCAGTGATGTAAAATGAGGTTGAATTGGTGGAGAACCTCGGCCGATTTGGTAGCCTTGTCATGGGGGTCAGCATTTCGGCCGCTTTGATGGTCGGGAGCCGGGCGAAGGTCGTCAGGGCTTCGCCGGAGCAGGGGTGGCGAAGGTGAAACAAACAGGCCTTGCGTGGATACGAAGACCAAGGACCAAGGGCAAGGGGGAAGAGTTTTCCGAGAATATTCTCTTAGTACGAAGTACGAAGTACGCAGCCCTACTACGTAAGGTAGTACGTACTACGTAGCAGGAAGCAGTATACCTAGGCAGTCCTCCACTCAAAGTGCGACCGTCAGCATGCATTCATGCGGCATTGATGTCATGGCATGGATGACCTTTCAGGAGGGGGAATGTTTGCATGATTTCTCTGTCGACAGAACCGCCTGCTTGCAACATCTAATGCGAGCGGGCTGAAGATATTTGACAACTTTCAGGTTTGTCGGGGGAGAGGCAGGAGAATGCCATGTATTTTGGGAACGCACTTGCATCATGTCTCGCATCTAGGATTGCCGTGCCGATTCCGTTGATGACTGGGTTGCCCTTTTTTTCGGAAAGGGATTGGATGGTTTGCCCATCAAGGACGTGAAGGACGTTTCAGGAAAATTCCACACCAAGTAATTGGAATCGAGAACACCCTAAGCGAGCTGAATACGCAAACCACTGCTGGTATACGCATGCGTCTGCCTGGGTCTGCTCCTGCGCTTGCGGCTGTGCAAAGCACCAGAGCCTTGCTTTGGAGCTACCTAGGCAGTGGGTGATGATGATGATGATGATGATATCTGACAGTGGAGGTGGGATACGCAGCGACAAGTCGTCGAGTCTTGAATTGCGAGTGGAGAGATGTCGTCAGGGGTGCACGACGGAGCCTGATCTCCTGATGTGACGCCCGGCGGTCTAGTCGTCGAATCGAGATAGCGGTATTAAGAGTAATCTAGCACGGCGACTAACCGAAGTGATTAATTAAAGCAGGATAAACTGAAAGACGAGATGGCGATGGTCTTCGGGTCTGGGCATCCAGCTGATGATGGGTGCCAAGATGGTCAATGGTTGGCCCCCTAATTTATGGCGGCGCAGGGTCATGGGTGGGATGGTGAGCTAGAATAGGCCTAGCGTCAGGTACGCGCTGCAGCCATCCAGCCAATGTGCGATGATGCCACAGCGTCACCCCCTGGCGTCAGAACTCTGTTCCTGAATCGTTCTTTTTTTTTCCATCTCCAAGACATCCCACGGACATGCACATGCGCATGCACAACCACTGTTGCATTCTCGGCGTGGCTGAACGGGCGGCTAAGAGGTTGCCCGCCTCCTTGTCGACGTTGGTGAACCAAGAAGCGCCTCCAGGAGTTCATCGTGACTTACCGCTATCGGAAAACCGACATGGCCCTCCTCGACGCCAAGACGGCGCTTGAACACTACAAGGGTTCAGTCCGCCATGAAACAGCGCCTTGCCTTTCCCTCACCGATCCCTCCCCAACGAGGCACAGAGCCAAGATGCCGCCACCGTACTAAAGTGCTGGGCGAGGACGTAGAGCAAAGTTCGCTCATGGGTTCCCATACATTGCCAAAAAAGACTCCTGTCGATCCGAGATGGATGTGCTGTCGCTTTGTGGGCATCACGACGCGTTGCATTGCTAAACGTCGATGATCCCCTGATTGCATCCTTGCAGCAGCGTCCAATTGATGACACATAAGGAAGGAGAAGTATGCCGATGCTAATAACTGTCGATGAGGATGACTATCCCGGCCACGAAGAAGCGGGCGATCTTATTCTCGCGATTCGACCATGTCCGCTCTCCGTCAGGAGCGAAGTGGACGAAGGAGTGCTGAGCCGCTGGACGCATGGCCATTCGCCGCAGGAAGCCGATGATGCACATGGTCAGGTACTGTACGGTTGGGCTGCTCGGCGCCAACGGGGAGCCAGGTCGAGCGAGGAATGTGCTGAACGGGTGTCGTTCATTACAGAGATTGCACCAATGGCGTGTTATTGGTTTCTGGACTAGGTGATGGTTCAATGTCCGGGAACGTTCAACCAGGCACAACTCCAGGTCACAGCGGACACAAGAGGGCTATATCGCCGGCCATGCGCGCTTGGCTGTGGTGGCGCGTCCAGTTGTGCAAGCGCGGGTGGGTGCTTAGAACGGTGTGGGCGACTCACAGCGGTTGACTGAACCCAAGACTCGCCCAAAGCCCACTGGAACTAGCCCCCCCGAACCCACCGACGACAGCTAATTTCCCGTCAAGGGCCGCTCGTCGGTCGTTGCGTTGGGGGTTATCATTAGTCCTTTTGGTTCAATCCACTTGCAACCCCCTGGCCCTGGCCCTGGCTAGGCACCCCCTTGACATTGCCCCCTGTCCCCGTCTCTCTTCTCTTCTTACTAGAAACCCACTCAAGACTCTGGCTGGCCTCCCCTTTCACTTCGTCTCCGCCACCTTGGGCGTCTCCTTTGCTTCTCATCGCATTGCTTCATTGCCAACAGAGAGTCTTTTGCTCTCTATCACACTCATTCAGTTTTGGTTCGTTGCTCTACACACTCGCTTACATTTCGCCGTTCGCTACCATTCGACACTCGGTTTACATTCCAATCTCAACAGGTCAGTAAGCTGTGCAATCAGGTAGAGTCGATCAGAGGGGGAGTAAGAGAGGGAACGATGGTTCAGGGGAAGACTTCTTGGGATGAGGGTTGAAGATGGATTTGCCGAGAAGGGAGACAGAGGACGATTGGGGGAGCCTCGCAATATGGTGTCTTCTTTTCAACAGTGAAAGCAATGACGGCGACGACAACGACACGACAACGACGACGACGACGATACGGGCAACGAGGTTGAAGCTTGTGGGAAATGATGACAAGAGGCTGACCGAAAGTTTTCATGACAGATATTCGACAAGCAAGCATCAATTACTGTAGACTGGTACGATGAAGAACATTATCAAGTATTCGCTCGCCGCGACTCTGGTCGCCGGCGCCGCTGCTCAGCCCCATCAGCATCAGCACCTTCACCACCATGCCCAAAGACAAGCTGGTTCCAAGATCGAGGCGCGCGAGCCTGATGTCGTGACCGCATACGAAGTCGCGGCCACCGAAACCGTTTACCAGCTTGGAAACGCCATTATCGACAGCAACAAGGCAAAACAGGGCTTGGACGGTGGAAAGCTTGTTGTCATCGGCGAATCCAATCCGAGCTTCGTCCCGCCTGCCCTTCCCGAGACTAGCACTATCGTCACCGAAGCTTCTCTCGGCGCGCAATTCTACGAGGCCAAAACTTCGACCTCAATCCCGTCGCCCCCCCCTACCACCTCGTCCGCGCCTCCGCCTCCCGTGGCCACCACGTCATCGACGCCTGTCGCCGCTTATTCAAGCCAGACTGCCGCGGCTAGTGCCGCCCAGAGCTCCTCCAAAGGCTCTTCGGGTTCTTCAGGCTCCTCGGGCTCCTCGGGCCATGGCTTGACCAGCAATTTCCCCAGCGACACGATCCCATGTAGCCAGTTTCCCTCTGATTATGGCGCTATTCCCCAGGAACGGCTCAATCTCGGGGGGTGGTCTGGTCTCCAGTATGTTCCCGAATTCACGGCTGATTCTAAAACCATCAGTAAAATCATCACTGGTATTTCTGGTCAGACCTGCTCCGAGGGCTGCATGTGCTCGTACACTTGCCCCCCTGGATATCAAAAGACCCAGTGGCCTAGTGCCCAAGGAGCTACCAAGCAGTCCATTGGCGGCCTTTACTGCAACAGCAATGGAAAACTTGAGCTGACCCGCCCTGAATACAAGACCCTTTGCGAGCCTGGTGCCGGTGGTGTCACTATCCAAAATGATCTCGACGAGGTTGTTTCCACTTGCCGAACTGACTACCCCGGGACTGAGAGCATGGTTATTCCCGCTATCGCCAACGCGGGTGCTAGCGTAGCTGTCTGCAACCCCGTGCAGAACTCTTACTACCAGTGGAGCAACAGTGGTACATCGGCCCAGTACTACATCAACAAGAAGGGCTATGGTGCCTCGGATGCCTGCGTGTGGGACAGCCCTAAGGACCCCAAGGGTGCTGGTAACTGGGCACCTCTCATCCTCGGTGTTGGGCAGGCCGCCGACGGCATCACCTACATCTCCCTCTTCCAGAACCTTCCTACTAGCACTGCCAAGCTGGACTTCAACGTTGAAATCACTGGCGATGTCAGTATGAAATGCTCCTACATCAACGGCGTCTGGTCTTCCGGATCCGACAGCGGTTGCACAGTGAGTAACTCCCCATTAATCTGTGGACGTGGTTATTGACAGTTATAACCTAGACCGGTATGCCATCCGGTGGCAATGCTATTGTCCGTTACTTCTAGAGTAAGTAGGGAAAAAAAACTTGGATATCATGTGTTTTTGTTTTGATTGAGTCTTCTTGTGGATATTCTGGGCAGCCAAGTTTCGGACCTGAAATCTGGGCCACGAACACGACAACTGGTTTGGCGCAAATCGACCTCGCTTCAGCTTGATAGGCAAGCCAGCAATTGAACGATTCTTGTCAGGCTTTACTGGATACCGAGCGTGGGCTAGGCTGAGGATCACCGGAACGGGGCAGCATGGCTCAGCGGGGTGGAGAGATTTTGCGTCGTTTTGAGTGTCATGATGTTGTGCGAAACTTGTTTTCTTTGTCCGTCGTATCCAGTCGCATGTATCATTTTGCAGCGACGGATCTACATGCAGCGATGCATAGGGCCCGTGGCGTTCCGAGGAGAGGCGGTGCGAGTTCTCTGTCGGTTTTGATAATGATGGCCTGGGCCCAACAACCCAAGCTTGCCATAATGTTTGTGACCTAGTCTACTTGAATTGTGCCACGCAATCGATTTGTGTTATCTACATCTATCTTACTGTAACTTTAGTTTTATAGTGTGTTAATATGGGTGTTCAAGCCGTCTGAAGGGATGTCGATGAGAAGGAAAAAGGGATATATATATGCAAGGCGCCGGGCCCGGTTCCGGAGGGATCGGCCGGGTTGGGCTCCACCCGTCCCGTCTGCGTCCCGTCTAGGTTTCACCTCCGCATAGTCCTTTTGCTTAGAGCGGCGGCTCGGGAGCAGTTGAAAGGATGGCTGGCTGCCCCTCACCGGAGCAAAAAGCTAATCCTCCTGACCTGATGCTAGCGTTACACTGCAGGTGATCGAGAGCGGCCAATGACGGTTGCCATTGGTACCCCGCCTACTGCATCATGTAGTGAGAGTGAGATGACCATGGCGAATCAGCGGGAAAACGAGAGGCACTGACAGGCAGACTAAGGCGAGCGCAGATCCTTACTACGTAGTGTGATCAAGTACCGCTGGAAGCGGCGCCTGGATCGGAGTCTTTTGGTCGGTACTCTCTGATTGTAGTGTCCAAGGCGCGTCCGTCCATACTTTTAGGTATCCATCCACCCATCCAAAGCTTTTGCCTCGGACAGCCGCCTCAGGTATCTCGATTGCCACCAGCCCGCCCCCATCGAACCCGTCGAACAGAGTTTTAAGATGGCCGGTTCTCCACCCAAGGCTTCCTTGGAACCGTTTCTCCCCTCCTCCACCTCCGCAAAAGCCTCGAGAAGCTTCCCGAACTTGTTTCGCGTCTTTCTCGCTGCCCAAGGGTTCCTGTTGGCATTTAACCTGCAAGGTTGGTGGCGCATCTCGTGAGCAAACTACCCACCACCTCGAGGATATCGTCATCGAGCTCTCCCCTCCCCCCGGTCTTCAACCCCACCACTACTACAAAATATCCCGCCAGCCGAAGCTCCGAAGCTGTTCTTCTTCTTCTCTTCCCAGAAAGGAGGTGGGAAACTCTGGCGAGGGGCTTGATAGAAAACTCCGTCTTTCGTTCCTGCAGTGTGAAAGCTGTTCGCCATCATGTCGCTGAATCGCGTCACGAGCCTTGAGACGCTGACGTTGCCGCCGGGGCATCATCACAGCCATGGCCGGGAGAGAAGTGGGAGCAACGCGAGTAACCTGCAGGTGCAGAAGTTGACGTTTAATCCGTTGCCGCAAGAGTGGGATGTCATGTCCCATGGCACTGTTGATCATCCGCATGAGGAGACGGTTGGGGCCTTTGAGGTGCCGGCTTGGAAGCGTAAATGTGAGTCTGCATCATCATGGCCGCAGCGACAACATCGCAGGCTGGATGGATCCCTTTCGCTGACTCTCTCCTCCAGTTCAAATAGCAGCAGCAGTCGTATTCTGTCTCTTCTCAGCCGGCATCGTCTTCGGCTACGCAGCTCTCAAGCCCGTCCTCAAGCTTGAGGGTGCCTATCAAGACTACTGCAGCCACAGCGACATGCCCCAGGATGTCTGTGTCGAGATCCGGCTTAACCTCATGTTCACCGTTGCTGCCGTAGGAACGAATGTGGCTGCTCTCCCTGTCGGTGCCATCCTGGACCATTTCGGCCCGAGGGTGTGCGGTATCATTGGAAGTGCCTTTCTTGCCCTCGGCGCGCTGCTCATGGCCAATGCGAAGACGTTGCCTTTCGATGCTCTCTTGCCGGGCTATCTATCTCTTGCACTCGGGGGTCCGTTTACCTTCATCTCGTCGTTCCAGCTCTCCAATGCGTTCCCGAAGCATTCCGGCCTCATCCTCGCGCTCCTGACGGGGGCATTCGATGCGTCGAGCGCCCTCTTCCTCGTCTACCGACTTGTCTTCAATGGTTCCGCTGGATCCTTCAATTTGCGCAAATTCTTCCTCATCTATCTCATCGTCCCGGCTGTCATCCTCCTGTTCCAGTTCGCCCTGATGCCGAAGCAGTCTTACAAGACGGTTGGCGAATTGATGACCCAGGCGGACGAATTCGATGCAGCGAACGCGGGCCTGGGTGAGTCGCAAATCTCCGACGACGACCCAATCGACCAGGTTGACGAACATACCGCCCTTCTGCGCGAAGAGCGCCGAGAAGAGCGCCATCGACGCGAAGCCATCATGTCAGACATCGAGTCGTTGCTTGGCTCGACAAAGGGAGATCAGCAGGTGCAAGCGCAGGAGAGGAGACATGTTGCGTCTGGGGTTTGGGGCATCATGCACGGCAAGACTATCCTGGAGCAGATCCGCTCGCCCTGGTTCATCCTCATCTGTCTGTTCACCGTTGTGCAGATGACTCGCATCAACTTCTTTGTCGCCACTATTCGACCGCAGTACGAGGCCATCTTCCACGATAAGGAGAAGGCCGTGCAGATCAACACCTTCTTCGACGTCGCGTTGCCTGTTGGCGGGATTGTTTCGATCCCGTTCATTGGCGTTGCTCTCGATTATGTCAGTACCGTTCTCGTCCTTTGCATTCTTGTCTCGACGGGTACGCTCATTGGTCTTCTTGGCGTTTTGCCTTACGAATGGGCTGCGTATGGAAATATTCTGCTCTTTGTCCTCTATAGGCCGTTCTACTACACTGCTGTGTCGGACTATAGCGCTAAGGTGTTTGGCTTTCGAACCTTTGGAACAGTGTACGGTCTCATCATCTGCTTGTCTGGCCTGCTCAACTTCTCGCAGTCGGGCCTCGACATTTTGTTCCATGAGACTTTCAACAATAATCCCATACCGGTTGATCTCATGTTATTAGCTCTTGGCTTTGCCGTCGGTCTCGCTCTGGTCTGTTATGTGGTCGTGCAACTCAGGAGGATGAGACAGAAGGAAGCGGAGAGAGCTTCGGTGTATCATTCCTTCAGAAACTAGTGCAGCATTCATGGAGTTGGAAAGTTATGAAATTGGGCATTTGTGGAGTTAAGGCAGCATAAGGGCAGAAAATTTATTTAAGTAATGTTTACAAATATCAGAAGCTCGGAGATGGATCTTTATGCAAAACTCGCACGTGTCCTGACTGAATCCTAGCACCGGATGGTTTACTGCTTTATAGTAGGAGTCTTGAAGCTGTTGCCACCACAGTACTGACCCCAACCATCCAGCTGCGCGGATGCCCACTTGATAATCTTGCTGAAACCCTTGTCCTCGTCATTCACGGCGCAGTAGAACTTGTCGTCAGTAGAGCTCATGACGCCGTTGCTCTCGCTGACCGAAGGAGGGTACTCGATCTGAAGCACAGGCTTGCCCTGAGCAGCGTAGACCTGGAAGTCCTCACAAAACGGCGAGGCACCGCTGTCATTGCTTTTGCCTCGGCAGGACTCCAACACAGCAAAATCTAAGATTCCAGCGAGAGAGCCGGCGATCTCGGGGGCGTTCTTCTGGCCGATGAGGAGGGGCTCGCCGCGCTTGGTCTTGATAGAGTGGGCGTAATTGGCGAGATTGGTAAGGTAGGCGGTGTAGTCGGAGGGCTGGAGAGAGAAACCGCTGGGATCCGTGCCGTCGTCTTGCTTCCATGCGTCGATGTTGTCCGGGTCCACTGCATCACACCCGACGGCGACGGCAGTGTCGAGGCGCTTCTTCATGAGGTCAAGGACCTGGGGACTTCTGATATCTAGGTACCATTCTCCTTGGTCGCCAACGTAGGGGTATGCGAGAGATTTTCCGACGACGGACTGGGGGAACTTGTCCTTGTCTGCGTCCCACGCCTGGACGGCTCCGGTGTTGTAGTAGCAGATGACGATCTTGCCCGCTTTCTGTGTCGTCGGTCAGCGGGATGATTGAGCCTGTCAACCTGACAAAGACTGGCCCTTCTTACCTTGAGCGTGGGAATGATATTAGGGTACTTCTGGGCGTGGGAAAGATCGATATCCCAAACAACAGCCTCCTGGGGAATAAAGTCGTCGACACTGTCGTGCTTGATTGGCTTATGAATGCAAATCTCCCATTGCACTCCGGGCTTGAAGTCAGACAACTGGCGAGACTTGAGTATGTTGGAGGCACCATTGGCATCGACCGCACCCAGGGCGAGAGTCGCCAACGCTAGCCGAGTGAGAGCGACCATGATGGCTATGAAGGCTGTCGATCAGGGAAGCAGGGAAAAGTTAAGAGAACGTGGTATTGTATAACTTGGGCACGATAAGAAACAGAAATGTCGGATCCAAAGAACGGGAGTAGAATGGAAACACCTCGACAAAGACTTGGTGCTGAGTTGGAGGAGAAGACGAGACTCGAAAAGAGGAAGCCCGGGTCGTTTTATAAGCCGATTCGAGAAGCCATCCCCAAGTCCTACTTGAGAATCCTGGCATTCCCTTCCTGCGTACGGGGAGAAACATCGTGCTGGTAGCTTGCAAACAACGTATCACATATGGCTCTTTGCGGCACGGATCTGGGTCTTCAACACCACCGCCCAGCCCCTCTGGATATTAACGCCTCCTTCCTGTCCAGGGCTTGTGGACAATTTAGGAAGTACATAGCGCTGTCCAAGTCTCGTCTCAGCTATCAATCTCGCCGATTCAGCGTGGATTGTTTGAAGACTGCGCCTATCTGACTCGCGCTAGCTCTATCGGGGGGACCGGCGTAAAGTTGAGACAGAGGCTGAGTTATTCTGGATCTCTTTAGCCGTCAGCAGTAGCCTAGATTGATTGCTTGTTATTATGTTTGTGCGTCCGAAGGGTCCGTATTGTCGACAGTGCAGGGGCTGAGCCAAGCTTAATTTTAAGCACGCAACATGGGACTATTCTGATACCTCAGGTATAAACTGAATGTATGATACTCCGCTCCGCCACACCTTTCTACACCTGGGACTGACCGACTACTGCCAACTTCACAGTAACAAATCGCAATCGCTTCTTGTCCTACCGAATCCATCTGCAAGCCTCTCTTCGCCTTGGATTCACAGTACCCCGGCAGCATCCCAACTGACCGAGATGGGCTCGTGATTGCCAGAGAACCTTTGGCCTCCAAACCATAGCTCGAAGCGCAAGTCTGCGGGCGCAACTATGACTCGTACATCGAATTGGCAAAGATAAAAGGCAAATCCGCGTTGAAAACAAGTCCCTCGCTTCTTCTTGAGGACCAGCTCGTGCTGCTGAACGCCTTCTAGATTGCTCTTCACCGAGCACAACTTCTTTGCGCCAGCTGTTCGTTGTTATCACCATTGCTCAGATGGCAAAGACCTTATTTTCAGACACACCTTGCCTTAAGCTTCTAGGCAGAAACGAAGCTTCGTTGTGAGACACGACGATTTCTGCGTCCCATGCCCTCGTCGTATCTTCGGTACCCAGGCGGATTCCGAATGACTTTACGAGGGGGAAGTTCGGGTCCACGGGGTCGCCCTGGAATCGAATCAGTATTCAAACGCACTCATCGAGCCTCGGGCTAACCTTGCGAATAAGCCACTGAATCTGATTCATAACCCATTTCTGTTTATGGTCAAATGGATCCTGCTGAATCTGTTCGTCAAAATGAACAGCAGGGGAGTAGGCCTGTTGAACTATTACACCGTAGCTTGCACGAGCTATGCGGGTTGCTAACACTGCCATGTTACCCGTCTGAATCCTCTGCTGCTGATCGAGGAGAAGTCCGCGGACGACGACGAGTTGGGGCTCAGGGCATGGAATGATGACTGCTTGACGGGCATTGGGATGCTCACAACGTGTGAGCTGTTGTTGAAGGCTGGCGCGTACGTATGCAGAACTGCCCAGCCCTCCCGCTAGTATCATGAAGTCCTGTTTGTTAGGCCATCAGCCCAATCCTGGTTTGGGGAAAGGCAAGCATACTCACCACCTGCTCTATGAGCCCTTTCTCTTTCATCCAATCGAGCTGCTCATTTATCTTTCTCATGATGCCTTCAACCTGGACGTCGAACAGAGATTGGATCTCTTCCCTTCTCTTGGGTCAGCCTGCAGGTTATTTTAGCTCATCTCAAACGATGATCTGGCACATACTTGCTGAAGAGCATCCTCCCACCCTCAATTCTCAGCCCAGGATGGCTGAAATCATACGAAACCCCTTCGATCTGGATCTTGAAGACCTTCTGCATATACACCTTCTCGCCAAACTTGTGCTTGACAATCTTGAAATGGTGGCTCCTGGACATTCGTACCGCAAAATTCCCCGGTAACCGACTCTGGGCATCTGGATATGCCGCCAGACGCTGTGAAACCAGCCTGACAAAGGCTCTGTCGATCAGAGAAGACCCGATCCCGACGCCTCTCACGGCTGCTACCTGGGACATTTGCGGAAACGCCACGTTGGTCGAGGTTACTCGCATCAAAGCCAAGTCTGTTGTGCCACCCCCCGCATCAACGGTGAGGAATACGCTACCTGCGTCGAAGTTGATGGCGCTCGTTTTGAGTGTCGCTACTGAAGCTGCCTCAGCTTCCGTCAGGTCAACTTGGGCTATATGATGGAGTCCCTCCACCCCGAATCCAGCATCCCGGACGATCCCTTTGAAGGTGTTGATGATACCCATATTGGTCCATGTCGTCGGTACACTGAACAGAAACGACACGGCCAACTCTTTCCAGCCACCAAAGTGCCCCTTTCCGATCTGCATCTCAACAGTCTCCTTGACATGGCAGTAAATTTGTCCTAGGTAATCCGTGAGGAAACGCTGAGCTTCTTGGACGCTTCGTGGAGCACTTTGGAGGCCTTGCTGTTGTGCTGCCTCTAGAGTGCTGGAGTCGAGGAATATTTTGAAGAACTCCCGTCGTGTCTTTCCCGGAGCTGTCTCCTCATCGTCTGCACACATGAAGCCCCAAGAAGATAAGCTGCCATCGGCGTTGTACACCAGAGTTGTAGGGACTTTGCGTTCACCGCGATCACCACTCCCTGGCCAGTCGTTGATGACTTGAATTGGTGTCCGATGCGTCATCCAGGCCACCCCTTCTGTATGTTAGCTTCCATCACAACGGGACTGGGAATTAGCTACCTGTAAAGGTGGTACCCAAGTCGATGGAGACAAATATGTCAGGTTGCTCAATCATCTTTACCAATTTGTCTGCATAGCTGCCTGCATTCGTGAGGAAGCCGCTCGCGCGAAGTTTGATCCTTATTGGGTCAAGAAATGTTACGAAAGCCGGCCATCTTAGCAGACTTGCCCTTGGGCTATGAATGGGAACTAAAAGAAAACAGTGAAAAGCAGCCGGCCCGCTCGACTATCAGAATGAGCAAGGATAGGTGCAGCTTCATCCGGAAAGGGAAAAGGATGGTGGCCTCGAAGCTAAGGGACAGCGACCAACACAAGCCAGACGATATCAGGGCCACAACTCCACCCCCTCATGCATGGTCTACAGGGTTTAGGCTGGGGGGTCTTCGTTGGAAACTAATAAACCCAAGGTTTATTCCAATGTGATTTGGAAAGATTTCACCTCTTCGCATCATAGTATTCTTTCTTCTGATCAACTCGAGATGGCAGGCAACCAGCCCACCGGCAGCCAGTCCCCAGCTAGTGCTGGTGCCTCGAGCTTATCTACAGTTTTCGTTGTCTCAACTACTACAACATCCAGTTCCTCTACATCTCCAATACTGAGCTCGGGGGTTTCTATTACCTCCAGTAGCTCGACGACGACTTTAGCGGCCGGGGGTGGTTCTTCACCTACCCAGAGTTCTAACAACGCAGGTGAACACAATACTACTTCTTCAAGTCAATCTCAGAGCTATACCGCTACCACCATTTCCTCCGATTCAGGCACATCGGCGTCCTCGAGTGCACACACTCCTCCCAACGCAAGTGCTCCTTCCAAAGGCGTCTCGAGCGGTGCTGTCGCGGGAACAGCAGTAGGCTGTGCCGTAGGAGGACTTCTCCTGGGGTTCGTCATAGCCTGGCTCTTTCTTCGTCGACGACGAACAGTGAAACAAAGGCCAGAAGCTCAAGAGCCCACCCAGGTTTCTCATACCACTGTCGATCTTGAATTAGAGAAACATAGGCGAGGACCTGTCAGCGCTCTAGCTCTCGACAGTGATCTTCAACTGGATCAATTCTGCCTCGATGGAGCTCCCGACGATGAAATTGTGATGGAGCTGCGGTCTATAAGCGATCTTATTCATCAGCATGTTGACAACTACTGCCCCTCTCAACCAATGAGGCTCAGTATATCTGCTCTGGTTCCATGTCTCCTGAATCTCGGGCTCTCCCAGGACTCGAGACTGAGCGTCGAGGCTATTGCAGCCTTGTGCATTGAGCTGAGGACCCGAAACGCTGCGCTCCGCCATGTTATATGGAACGTGGTTTCCAAGAGCATCGATATAAATTCTCGGGGCACTCACTCGATGCTTCCTGCACCGGTGGTAGCCTTTCTTCAGTCAATGCCCACGTCGGAGCGGCATGGGTCCAATAGTGCTGGTAAGTATCACGAGCACATGGAACCTTTCCTCATCTCCGTATATTAGAAACTAACGCTCGAGATTCTCTGGCAGCAATGTCCCTTGCATTTTTAAAATGGCGCCGCCTCTCGGCCTTGTTGCTCCACCCCAGGCCTCATGAGCGGTCTCCTCTCCCGACATCCGAGGTTGTCGTCTCTCCTCAGGCACAAGCTTTGGCCGACGATCTCAACACTTTTCTCCAATATTTTGTCCTCTCGGATGAAACAAGTCGCTATGAGCAAACGAGTCACTTACGAGCCGTCCTTGTAGAGTGCGCAGAGTTTGGTTATGTCCTTTTCTCACACTCCAGCGATTGGAGATTTGTGTTTGACGCAGGCGACGCAGGCGAGAGGGGGAGGTTGGTGATCTGCCCAGGGCTGGACAAATTAGGCTATGGCGCCGGACGGGGATACAAGCCCCCACGACGTGTCGTGGGACCAGAAGGGCCTGCAGTCTGAAACCGGTGAGAGGTGCATATTTTCTCCGCTTGTTATCTCGAAGGTGGGCACGGCTGAGATGTATGACGAGGTCTGAGAGCGTAAGCTAATGGATGTCGCAGTCGTCGACCTTTTATGAGACTAGCGGAGTTCCCAGAGAAGATGGTGGCCAATTGATATTATCGATACTGTTATGTGTCTCTGCAGGGCATGGCCGACTATGTTATGCTGTTGGTCGATGGTGCATGAGGAGCGCCAACAGATGGGCAGATATACCCTGAACCTGGCAACATCCATCGCAAAAGTTCCCCTATAAAGACAAGTCACGGCGTAGTAGAAGTTTTTTTATCCCTCGATGGAGAAATAAGTTGGCCAAATTATCCGAGGAATTTCGTGGTTGCTGAACGACTCTATTTAGTTATACACCATAAACGCTAGAGACGTCTACAATCTCGATCTGCGAACCAACAGACCCGAGCTGGACACGTCAATTTCTTGAGCTGCATCTGTTTAGATGGTCGGTTGATCCGAGGGCTAATGCAGCTATTCCAACCGGAGCTGAAGCCATGTGAGCCTCCACTACGTCGCTTTGCTGCACAATATCTGTCGGCGTCATGCTCGAACCAGGATACTACAGTGCGAGCCGTCCTGCATGATCTCAGTAGAGCAAAGGAGCTTTACGACCAGAACCCCCCCTCCCTTTGGACTCGCCGTCTTATGTTGCATTCAGTGCCAGCATCTCGCCATCTCTGAACATGTTGCGAAACGTAGGCGATCTTGCATCGCAAAGGCGGAGATAAGCATACACCCAGCGCACGACCAGCGCGGGCTGAGTCTTCTCTCTCTCTCTCTCTCTCTCTCTGAGCCTTTCTATTTCTCGAAATGTCGAAAGCCTTCAACAATGCTCTGCGTGTGACACAGCAACTCCTCAGCTCCTCTAACGAACCCGACCAGGCCCCCAACGGAGTCCGCCGTGGCCTAGAGTTCGTGCGCTGTTGCGACCAAGACTTGCAGCTCCTCATCAGGCTCCGCAATGAGAACCTGCGACTCCTCGAGCAGCAGCCCGTTCAACTCGACCGCATAAACAGCATCATCGAGACAGCGCATAGAGGGCTGGCCGAGGTGTGTAGACTTGTCGAAAAATGTAGACCTGAAGCCCATGGCGGCAAGGCGCCGCTGAGGAGAAAGGTGAAGTGGCTTCTCGTCGACTCACGCGAATTCCATGACCTGGAGCCCGTGGTAAGCCGCCAGCATGCCGCCGTGCTTGCCGAGATGAACTTTCTGCGACAGACTGTCCTCTGGGGCCATGGTAGTAAGAAGGAAGAGGCGAAGGCGTATAATGAGGTGGAGGCACCCTTGCAATTGTTTGACAATATTGGGCTTTTGGGAGATATTTTGGGGGATGATGATCAGATGTCAGGCACGTCAATCGCGATCCTCAAGCCCAAGATTTTGATATTTCTAATGCTCGATAGTGTCGTCCATCCGATCGAAGTCTCTACGCATGGATATGCTGCCGAACGCCCCTGCACCTTTCGACTCCGTCCAAACTCTACCGTGCCAGTCTGCCTCTGCAAGTTTGCCACCTATTACATCCACATCTTGGTCACGAACGAAGAGCTCGAGTTCTCTGGCGCTCTCATCGTGGATACTTCCATTCGACGACGAGAAAGAAGTCGTTGAGCAACATCAGCAGTCTGCGCCAGAAGGGCAGCGGGTAGTACTCGACGCGAATAGCAACGAAGGACTATCCCTTTTGTTCGAAGGCTGTGCCGATCATAGGCCGCTATCGCTAGTCTCGAGTGCTACCGGTTCGACTGCCGGCAGATCTCAGGCCTCATACCAGATGGGAACCGTCCGGAATGCTGTTGCGACTCCTTTCCATCACCGGCACCGGATGTTGGATTCGTCGACGTCGGACCTATCCAGGGATGACCGGCGCTTACTAGGACTTGGCATTACATGCGATGAGAGTGAGCGAAAGCTCAACGCCCGTAGTCCATTTTCATCGTCAATGCTCCCTCATTCTCATCATCAAGAACACAGGACAACGCTGTCGACACGTCCTTCGGTTTCTCACTTACACAACATCTCCTTGACTCGCCTCGATAATCTCGGGATCATAGGATCGTATTCTGTTTCACCTTCATCCATACCATCGAATTCTCAGTGTCAAATGCGCTCAACACAACCCGTTCTCGAAGCGTCAAATATTCGATGCCGCGATTGTACCTCAATTCCTTTGGCCCAAATGGTGGCTTCAGACTTCGGCGTTCGGAATTTCGCTTTCGATCTATCTCCCGCCCCCCCTAAGATGACATGTAATAGGCTTACGATGCCTTTCCATCATAGCGAGACAAGCCATGAAACACCTGGGTCGAGAGCCTCGTGGCACTCGACTCAACAGTCATCAGTCAGTGGCCCGCAGCTACCTGTCCCTGATATCTGTCATAAGTGTAGGATCGTTCTATGCTCAGGAGTTCCGCGGTCGGTGCGTAAGGAATTCTATGGGGATACTTCATCACGGTCGCTACTGAAATGTACTTGTATCATACAAAGTGAACAGGGTCACGCTGAGCTTCCAGGCTAGTTTGGCGTGTCCAAGTTCAATATACAGCTGTGGGAGATGAAATATTGTGTATAGGAAGTATTGAGATGTAGCCTAGCTATGACATAGAGTACCAGTACAAATAGCAAGAAATCAGCAACAGTAAAAATTTAAAGAAAATGTGGTCACAGAATTAGAGAGATCGGCCGCCCGTGGTTATTCATGTGGTGCTTCTTTCTCTGATGTTATTGAACTAGCTACTGTATTATCGTCGTCTAACTTTATTGATTAGGTTTGGAACCTGAGAACGAGGTAGTCAAGAACAGTCAAGTACGTTTCTTACCAGGAGAATAGCCAATTTTGAACAGACCAAAACGGAAGAATTAGCGTTTGACATTGAGGCAGGTTGGGTTGCACAAAGGTGCATAAGAGCCTGAGACGAGGATCCGTTAGGTAAGGATGGCAAGTGGCTAAGTCAAACGCGTCAGCATAGCCATTCTCTGGTTGAACGTCGATTGAAGTCTAAGCTTGTGTGGATCATCGCGCCATATTCAGCCCTTCACTCCAACGCTCGGGGACATGAGGGATTCATGGACAGACACCCCGATGTTGAGATTTGTGAGCTTAGAACTCCATGGCGGTCCCTACTCCGGATTCTCGAGCCTTTCGTAACTCGTTGTTCCTCTCCTCGTTACTTTCCTTCAATCTCTCCTCTACCTCATCTCTGATGCCACCAAGGTCAGGAGGTATTCTCTGCAATGGCACACTAGGCGCGGATTGAACGAAACGGAGCTGTTCGGTAACGTGCTGAATGATATCCTGGATGCGTTTCTGGGAATTGCGATTCTGTCGCGGATCGCCCACGAGGTCCTTAAGCGATGGGAACAGAGTGTCCTGCCGGAACTGCTCTCGCCAAGGTGCATGCTCAGGAAGTATCGGATTGATTTTATCTTGGCAATTTATGGCGATACTAGTCTCGTAAGTCCAGGCTCGAGCCACGTTTCTTGGGGTGTAACCGCCTCCGCCAAACAGGATCATGGGAATGCCGAGACGTTTACAGAACTCGACACATGCTCCGTGTCCTTGGATTTGCAGATTGAATCTGCCCAGCCGATCGCCGGCTAAGGAATCAGCGCCACATTGTAGGGCGATGGCGGTGGGCCTGAACTTCTCCACAACCTTGCCGATGATAGTGTTGAACAGCCTATCATACTGTTCATCATCGATACCGTCATTTAATGGAACATTAATAGCATGATGTGATCCTGGGTTATGCTCACTCTTGGGGCCATTATCCTCGAGAGCGCCGGTGCCAGGGAAAAAGTTATTCGGGTCGTATTTGTGAAACGATACAGTCATGACTCTGTCCGAAGAGAAGAAGGCTTCCTCGACGCCATCGCCATGATGGACATCGATATCGATGTACAAGACTCTGGGATGATAACGCAGTAGTTGAAGGATGGCGATGACAATGTCATTGATGTAGCAAAAGCCAGATGCCTCTGATCTTTTTGCGTGATGCAGGCCGCCGCCCCAGGAAATGGCTATGTCGGACTGTTTGTTGC
Organism: Microcera coccophila; assembly: GCA_024112705.1. Lineage (NCBI taxonomy): Eukaryota > Fungi > Ascomycota > Sordariomycetes > Hypocreales > Nectriaceae > Microcera > Microcera coccophila. The sequence continues at coordinate 85,736 of JAMYIC010001558.1, forward strand.
AAATCTTCCTAGCTGCATCCAGAGATCCGCCCGCGGAGAGGGAACAGTAGTCATAGAGGCCATCGAACAAGGGACAGTCGGAACCTCCAAGGTTGAACTTCAGGTCCGGGTTTTGACTCTCCAAATCCCGAGGCACTGGTTCGGGTAGGACAGTTCCGAGAAAGTCGATATAGTCGGTGGTATGAAAATCAGCTAGCTCCTGATGCGTGGCTGCTCTCGAGATGTAGTTGTCCATGGCGAAGTTCATGCCGTAGGAGTAGATGAGACTTTTGGAGAGGGTTAAGCGCCACGGTTTCATGGGGTGAGTCATTCCAAAGTGGTGCTTCTCTATATCCGGATTGCAGTGGAACGAGACAGTGTAGCCTTTAGGCTTGGTGATGCCCGACTCTTCGGCGATGCGCTTGCACTTGTTGTAGAACTTGGCATTGTCGAGCTCGCTGGCCTCGCCTAGCGGCGTGCTATACTCCTCGATGATCTCATCGCGGTCGGCGTTTGACAAGTGAGGAAGATAGTTTGGCTTCGGTACGCGATACCGGTATGAGTCTATGTTCATAGTGATGGATGGCCTCGGTGGAGCAGGCCTGGAGCTGTAGCTTCCGAGGCAGACCCAAGCGAGCCAAGATGGCGAATCGAGGATTACCGGTGCCTGAAAGCAGATGGACGAGTCCGCAACCCAACGGAGTGACGATGCTCTAATACAGAGTGTTGTAATCAAGACCTGGGCGCGGGCTTCTGTTGTCCGTTAGGACGGTAATGGTTGATGGAGCAGGTAAATTGTATGAAGAGTTGGAGATGGGAGGAGATGCAAGTGGTTGGTGAGGAAGGCCTAGCGCCGTTGGATTGGCGAAGCGAGTATCAGAGAGGTAGTCTCGGGCGATGCGACCGCCTCCAGCTACCCAACGGTGTCATTTTAGAGACTTTGAGAGTACTTGGGGTATCGTTGACCCTGTGTGAGACTTGCCATGCAGCGGCGAGGTATCAAGGAGAAACTAAGCTTTATCGGGAGTGGCGCCCCTCAGAAATTCAACCATAAAATTTCCAGCACGAACGGCCACTGAGAGAACGCCCTGGGCTTTGGTGAGACCCCCTGGACGGCCACCACCGGGATGGCTTATTAGTTAATCCCCCCTTCTGGGCCTTTCCATTCTCCCTTTTACGACTACGACTGCGACGACATAACCGACCAGCCCCTCCCTCCACCGAATAGAGTCTACAGCCAAATTACCACCCATCTAACACTCCCCCCCCCAGCTTCGCCCTATTTTCGTCGCCAAAAAGCTTGCTTGAATCAGCATCATTCCTTTCCCTCTCGTATCAGGATCGGATAGCGCAGGAGCTCGTGACATCGAGGTGAGCCGAGTCATTCATCGAGTCTGCGCTCTCGTTTAGTTCGTTGCTCGCGGCTCGTTGTTCGTGACAACCACGACTATTTACTCCCGAGCCTCCTCCCCCTGTCTGGGACCACTTCTTCTCTCCCCGCTCTTGGCCAACCACCAGACGCGTTTTTTTAGTTCCTCTCTTACTCTTCGCGCCTTGTCGTGCTCCGAGTTCTCTGCCCTTTGCCCAGTGTCTCATGTTGTCCCATGGGGGCTTGAGAGCAGCGACGTCATAGCTACCAGGCGTCCTTTTTTCTCTCTTTCGCTCCGGTTGCGGAGCACTCCATCGTTAACAGCCATGCCTAGAGACGATTTATCTATCGACTTCGTGAAGAGGATGCCTCAAGCCGAGCCTCTCGACCCAGGCTTGATCCTCGACGACTGGATTAACCGCGTCCAGAATCTCCCCGAAGAGATCCGCTTCATCCAGGAGGAGATCAACGACAAGGACCGTCAGCACGCCGAGTGCTTGAAGACGATCGAAGACCGTGACGGCAAGATACAGAAATGGATCAAGACCAATGGCAGTCACGAGCCCAACCCTAAGGAGGACCTGTTGCGCCTCCAAGTCCGCGAGGCTTTCCACCGCATCGATCAGCTGTCTAAGGAGAAGATTGCGTTGCATCAGAAGCAGCAGGTGATCATGGATAAGCATCTTCGTAACCTCGATATTCACATGAAGCAACTTTTCGACCGGGCGGAGCCTGGCTTCACCGATCCCGACGAAGTACCCTCCCTACTCCGACCCAGCGCCGCCAACCATTCCGTCCCGTCTCTTCGTACCATTAACGCTGCTGCTTTGACGGCCAACGGCCCGCCTTCCACGCCCCTTAACACTTCACAAACCCCCTCGAACCCAACATTGGCTCGTCTGCCGAATCACCCTCATATTCGACACGCCCAAGCGCAGCAGCATGCCGCTTCGGCGCCTGCCACTCCTGCCGCCAGCATCATTCTCAGCCGTCAACGAGAGAGTTCGGCAGGGCCATCGACAAAACGTGGTCCTCGCACCAACTCAGGACTGGGAACCATGCCTGTTACGTCAAGCGGCCTTGCGAGACATGCATCATTAGGTCCTGGCACCCCTAAGGGCGGTGCCGTCAATGCTGCTGTTGCAAGAGCCGGGAGTGTAGGCCCAAGACCTAGCTCAGTCAAGTCAACATCTACCATAGGGGCTCGTCGAGGCACGCCCACCGCAATCTCGAGGAAGAAGATTATCAATAAATCAACACTATCTCGTGTTAAGAAGGTGCCCAGTAGGAATTCGCCTGCCCCAACAGCAGATAGTGAGCTGTCAGACGTGGAGAGTGGAAGCGGCGAGGAAGAAGAAGGTGCTGATGGTCGATCGAGAGGCACGCCAACTATAGACGCCAAGGACGGCGACGGAGATGAAGTTCTTGGAGATGCCGATGATGACGAGGAGGGCAGTGACGACAAAAAGTATTGCTTGTGCCATAACGTTAGCTACGGTGATATGGTGGCTTGTGATAACGTCAACTGTCCATATGAATGGTTCCACTGGTCTTGCGTTGGACTGAAGAGCGAACCTAACGGGAAATGGTACTGTCCAGTTTGCACCGAGAAATTCCAGAAGAAGACGAAATGAAAGAGTGGGTTAGAGGCTCTCCCTGGGGGGAATATTGGATGGATAGACGACATTCCGATGTAAGGATCAGTTAACGTCGGTAGGGGATGACAACGAGTCTCAGGACTTAAGGTAAAGGAGGCTGGAAAGTCTCCGGCGTTTGGAGGGAAAATCGAATATACCCAGCTTGTTTTGTATCATAGCGAACAAAATTTCCATCCTCGTACAAGGCACTCCCGTACTGCCGGTTTGGGCTTCCCGAATATTGATCTTACGTGGTTTCCAAGACACAGCGAACCACACCTCGTCGCACGCCCTCGGTCTCTTCTCTCAGATTGGTTACCAAGGCGCCCTTCCCCCGAGCCTTGTCAACAAAATCGTCCAGCGAACCACCAACTCCAAAATAAAGCCTCTTCGCACCGACGAAAGCAGCTGCCTCGCTACCCTGCGTATCCCTTTCACGCTCTAATATCAGGAAGCTGGCCTCCAGGAAGGCTTGCAATGCGAATGGAGAGTAAATGGTCTCCGCTCCAAGAAGAATGGTTTTGAGTTCTGCCTTTCCCGTAGGAACGCTGTAGATCAGGTCGACGAATTCCCGGGACCATGCTCCTGAAATGAAAGAGAGGGTAATGTTGGACTCGACAAGATACTGCTGAAAAGCTTCGACGACTTCGGGGCCTAGCTCAACTTCTCCTTCGATGGAAAAGGCGTTTTGTAGGGCGGGTGTGTGCTGGTGCTTCAGAGCCCAGGAGAGGACGAAGTTGGGGAGAGTGACGAGTTGGAGGACTGAAGGGTTGTAGTCCGCTGCGATTAGCGATAGGGGTTGTCTTGGTGTTTTGGTATCCATGGCCCACTGGAAGATGGCAAGAGACGGCAACGCGGTACCGCAACCGAGCTGCCTGGCTTGTTAAAGCTATTATGATGAGGGGGTCTCTTGGCTTTGACACTCACCTCGACAACTCGTAGCGCTTTTTGTGACAGATTTTCAACACTTTCGTCACTAGCCAGCACCTTAACAAGGTCCACGCTACTCTCCCAACTCTTGAACCCGCCCTCATAGACCCCCGTCTTCACATCATGGCTGCCCAGGCCCTCTGAAACTTGTCCGTCATCTTCCTCCTCAGCCATCAACTGCACTCGCACATCCCAAAGTTCTCTTCGCAGGAGCTGGATAGTCGTTTCATTGTCAAGGGTCACACTGAGCGTACTGTACGCAATCTTAGATGGAAGCTGAGAGAGAAGTCGTGAGAGGTCGTGGTGAGTCGGTGGGAGCTGGGGCTTTCCTGGGACCGGAAAGGCACTTGCTGGTGGAGGAGGAGGAGGATGTACTGGATTGGGTGGAGTAGTTTTTTTATCGTCTTCGGCTATATCATCCCCGGAAAAGCCAAATGAGAACGACATTCCGAAGGTGTTGTATCTTTTCGTTCGTCCTGCGAGTATGGTGGTTGATTAAAAGTTGTGTGTGAATAGGCACTGTGCGGTGGGGCCGAAATCTTCGCCCAGACCCGGACGTTCAATCTCGTCCGTCACTACTATCTTAGACTTAGACAGCACCCCAATCGAGCGACATTGTACTGTAATCCCTTTCCAGTATCCTTGTAACGACTAGGCTTCACTATGCGTTCTTCGTTAGTAAGGTTAGCCCGAGATATGACCAGCCACGGGCTGAGACCGGGCCAGATGGCTCTTCTCCCCCCCATCCCTTTGTATCGACGGCTGCTGAGAGCTCACCGAAAATACCTGCCCACTGAAATGAGGCTGCTTGGCGATGAATATATCAAAGCCGAGTTTCGAGCTCACAGGAAGGTGGACAATCCGGCTCATCTGGTAAGGTGATAATGTTCCCAGCAGCCTCACATGCCGTTACTAATACGCATCATCAGATTGGCTTTCTGACGGAATGGCAATTATACGCTCAGAAGATTGAGGGTGATTCGTGGATTGGCGACAAAATCGATGAAGGAAAGCTTCAGAAGATGAGTGGTGAGCGACGTGGGCAGATTTTTCCAATGAGTTGACGCTAATGACGGGTGACAGATGAGCAAGTCCAGCAGTTGTACGAGCTGATGCAGTCTATTAAGGATCAGAGCCAGGATGGAGAACCACAATCGTAGATTATGGGAACGTATTACTACATGTAAGATAGCAGTATAATAGCAGTATTGGTGTAAGATATGTGTGTCTCAGCTCCTGTCCCAATCCATATCCATCATCTCCCCTCCAGCGCCTCGGCAATCCATGTTGCCTGAATCGCGCTGACCTTTTTTGCGTAGTTCTTATTGGTATAGACATGTTCGAGGAACATAATAGCCTCCTTCTTCTGTCCATGCAAGACGCTTGCAGGATGAATTGCAACCACATGCTTCCCGTGGACTGTGACGAAGCTCGCGTCTGGAGCGAGCATCGCGGTCTTCAAGGCAAAGCCCCGAAGGAAGCATTTGAGTATATCCTCGGCTCGTTCGGGAGTAATTGGAACGAAAGGCTGAGGATCCGGTGGAGGAGGATCTATCGACAACTCCTTCATGCACATGCCTCGAAGCTGCCGGCGAATATTGAGAGCTTGCTTCATGTTGCGGACGTTGAGCTTCTTTTGCTTACACCAGTTCACTCTATCGGCGTTTTCGGCTGTATATTGCTGCATGGTAGTGAGGTATGTGATAATATCACCTTCGCGGCGCTGGAGTTCCTTTCGTGACGTCTCTATCTCCTCCTGTCCTTCTTCTGACTGCACCTGAAGGAAGATATCGTCTCCAGATGTAAGGCATGAGATAATGTCGATCACTTCAAGGACGCAATCGAATTCCGGCTTCGCAGCGGCGAGCAGAACAGCTCCTAGAGGCGCTGAAATAGGAAATCGAGCCATGTTTTCACCCATCGTCGTAATCGTGCCATCGTCATCGAGCGCGCCGAGGAAGTGCAGATGCACAAGAGCCTTCTCAATGGCTTCTGCCTCTGGCGGGTCCATCAAGGGGAAAGCCAGAACGTCTTGAATTCCGCGAGCCTTCATCGTAAGAACAGCACCAAGCACATCGTTCCGCAAAATCTCTGGAAGATCCGAATCTTGTAAAGTTCCAAAAGCCTCTTCTGTGTAGAGTCTAAAGCACTTACCTGGCCCTTCGCGACCAGCTCGACCAGTTCGTTGCACCGCTGAAGACTTAGATATAGGCTTCGCAAGGAGCGATTCCATGCCAAGTCTTGCTCGGTATTGTTTCACTTTGGCCTTCCCGCAATCCACTACATATCTGACCCCGGGGACGGTAACGGATGTCTCGGCGATATTCGTTGCCAGAACAATTTTCCGAGTGAATGAAGCTTTGATGGGCTGGAAAGCCTGCCTCTGGGCGTCTATCGACAGCTGGCCATATAAGGGAAAGACTTTTATCTTGGGGACATTGGATGCCATAGTTTCCGCATATTCCTCAATCAGTTTCTGCGCTGACTCGATCTCTTCTTGTCCAGTCAAAAAGGCAAGAATGTCCCCGGGAAGTTGCTCTTGGAGATGAAGCTTGAACACGGTTTTGACGAGAGCATCTTGGAGGTCCGCTACAGGCCGTGGCTCATGACTGAGCTCGACCGGATACTGTCGACCTTTGATTCGAAGAACCTGGACAGAACTTGCGTCTTTATTCTTCGGCTTCGCATCCTTGAAAAAGGTTTGAATGACCTCTACATCCGCAGTTGCGGACATGATGACAACCTTGAGCGGAATACCTCCCCGGCCAGCCTTGTCTCCAGCAAGGATTTGCTTCAAGAAACCAACCAGAAGATCGACATCCAAACTCCTTTCGTGGATTTCGTCCACGACGATGGCACTGTAGCTCCGGAGGTTTGGGTCTCGCAGAAGCTCCTGGAGCAGCATTCCTTCGGTCAAGAACTTGATCCTCGTGCCCTTGGGAACCACATGATCGAATCGAACCGAGTAACCGACTAGCCCGTTATGAGACCCTTTCCCTAGAGGCGTGCCGGCTTCTTGAGACACTCGAAGGGCTAAGGTCGTTGCTGCAACTCTTCTGGGCTGCGTGATGGCAATCATCCCTCCCACGGACAACTCATCTTCAGACCCATCAACCTTGACCTTTTGTCGCCTGCACCATGATTCTTGGAAGAGGAACTGAGGAACCTGCGTACTTTTACCTGAACCAGTCTCACCAACGAGAACAAGAACATCGCTGTCTGGGTTGCGCAGAGCCTTCTGGATCTGTTCGCGATGTTGCCAGATGGGAAGTTCCTTGCGAGTTTTGAGCAATCCGCGATCTTCTCTGCTTCGCCCTCTATCTATAGACAGACTCTGGTGCCGCTTATCAGGCTTTGGTCCTGAGCCACCCGCATTCTTCTTGGATTCTGGCGCAGAGATAGCTGGGGCCTCGGATTTTGGTTCTTTATGAGGTACGACATCCTTCAATGATTTAGGTGCTGGCGCAGTGAGGTATCCTTCGAGCGAAATGGATTTGCCTCCAATCGTAATGCCATTGGAATTTGGCTTGGTCTTCCGTCTTTTGGCCGGTGGCGCTGCATTGTCTTGGGAACCCATGTTTGTAGTTTCACGTTTGAACATACGGGGAAAAAAAAAAGACTTTAGGCTGCCTCGAGCGAACTCAACACACAGTACGCATAAATTCAACGCGCACGGTGCAATACAGAGTTAATCGGTGCCTTGTAGTTGAGCGCTGTCAGATAGATTGCTTATAAAATATAGACTAATAGTCTAAAAAAAATGTTTGGTTTGATTTCGGCGTCCGTAAGTGCGGCTCAGCACGGCTTTATTAGAGAGTCTGCAATTTATGTGATGTGGTTACAGCATGGTCACTTTGTCTCCGGGGTCCCGAGGCCTCTCGTAGCGGGAACACTTGTCCACACCCCCTTCCGACCTCAATTGTCTCAACAAGCAAGAACGAGGGTACCGCATACGACCCTGTCTATTCAAGAAATGGAGCAATTCAAGCTTGTCTATACTGTCCCAGGTTCGTTGTCGGACTACTATGTGGACGTTGGATACAGTCGAGCTTGACTAACGCATAACTCTATAGCATCACACCTCGAAGAAACCAAGAACGCCATTTTTGCAGCTGGTGCTGGTCAATACGAGCATGGCAAATATGCTTGTAGCTTCTCAATCGACCGTAGAGGGGCAATTTCTTCTCGTTGCCGAAGCTGGGGCAAACCCTCATACTCGGTTCCGCTGGGTCGTTGAGTACCGCGTCGAGATTTTCTGTCAGAGCAGAACTATCGCCAACGCGGCTGTTGCTGCTCTCAAGAAGTTCGACCCTTCTGTATCCCCAGAATACCTCTCAGCTAGCTTTTTTTCCAGATCCCATTCCTAGGAGGTCCCCGCATACGAAGTCTACAAATTGAAGAACATGTAATTGTGAACTAAGATCATGGGTAAATGGATAAGCATGAACGCCAAGAACGCCAACGCGAGATCCAAAGTGCCAACACTTTCTTTTGATGTAGACCAAGACGAGACCTCACATCATCGCCCGTGGTAGCCATTTACTTAATACGGGCCAACCGCTCCCGGTTCATCCTCGTGGCATCGTCAACAGCGTCGCTCTGTGACCGTGGTTAGTCGCAATAACAATAATCAATTGTCGGAGGAAACATGCCTTGTTCATAATCCTGTCGATCTGCTTGTTCTGCGAGTCCACTTCGTTTCCAATGGCCCTACCGACCATGTTCATCATCTTCACTTGTCCCTCAAGCTCGTTGAGACCATCATCAATCTGGTCCTCGAGTTCATCGGCGCCTTCTTCGTCTTCGAGGTTGAATCTTCCATAGTCCTTCTTGCGAGCCATCTGTCGTCCCGCACCGACCGAGGTCATGTCTTTGAAGTTGGACTCCATGCGCTGAGCGGCGGCATACCCTTCTTTTCGAGTCGCTTCTCGCTGGTCCCTTTCAGAGCGGTGACGGTTCATCACTTCTTCGTCGGCCTTGAGCTGACGCGACTTGGAGGTGAAAGGATTTCCGACGTGGACGGCAAACATGCTCCGGTTAAGCGTCTTTAGCTCAGCAGCCCTGTCCTGAGCAATCTTGTTTTGATTGGCAGCGAGATCGAGATGCTTCTCCGTGTTGTGCAATCGTTCGCCCTGAGCGCCGAGGCGAGCAAGTGTGGCACGACCAACTTCGTTGGCCTGACGAGCCATCTGAACTGAGCGAGACACCGAAGAAGCGCTCTCCTGCTGAAGCTTTCTCTTTTCGGCGAGAATCGACTGGTATTCAGCTTCCTCCTGCTCCTCGGCAGTCAGCTCTCGTTCCTCGCCATAGCCTCCATAAGCGCCATCTGTACCAGACTGTCCGTAGCCACCAGGTGCTGGGTTTTGGGGTTGTTGCTTCTGCTGTCGATCCTGGGCGCCAGAAAAGAGGGCATCTCGGTTCTCGTCGGGCTCGTCGCGTCCAAATCCGCCATAGCCTCCAGGTCCTCTGGATCCAGCGGCTGGGGCACTGGGTGGGTTCTGACCAGCAGCATTATCGTATCGATTGGCACCGTAGCCGCCTCCAGATCCGTACCTATCGGCACCGTAGCCGTTCGGTGGAGGGGCGTTGAAGCTGCTGTTGTTGGATGCAGCAGGAGACGGGGCGCCGTATGAACTTCCAGGCTGGTTGCTCGGTGTGCTGCGACCATTCTGACCGCCAGGAGGCCCGTTGTTAAGCCCAGCACGGGCTTGTTGGTAAGGAGTCAAGTTGGCGTATTTCGCATCGTCAGCGTAGGGGTCGTTGCCGCCCTGTTGGGCGTAAGGGTTATCTGAGGAGGAAGAGGACTTGGTGGACTTCTTGCGGCTGAAGAGGGCGTGTCGGTTGGCATCATCGCCTTCCTCTTTCTTCCCGAAGCCGAACTTCTTCATGATGGGATTGTATTGGAAATAAAAGATAAGGGGAAAGTTGAATTGTAAGGAAGGGGACGCAAGTAAAAGGGGAAAAAGAGATAGAGGTTGCGGTCAGACGCTCTCAGAGGGGTCTTGGGCGCTTACGGGGCTTATGAGGGGCAGTTAAAGGTTGAGAGATTCAGGTCCATGTGTCAGGCTCCTGAGGCTGCCGGGTAACTAGCTTGGGTACCTGTTTAGCCTTCTGGGCATGGGCTCCAGCTCATCCGGCAGCATGGGCTCCAAACGCGTCGACAATGTTTTTACTTTTCTTAGTCCTGGGCGGCTGATGGCTGCTGACTCTTGCAGCTCCTCCGGCTGTGTGAAGGCCAAGATGCGTCCTCAGGTGGCTCAGCCTAGAAGGTGCGTCAGAAGGTGGCGTGTTATCCATGGCCTTTGGCGTTCATTCCTCCGCACTTATTCTGGCATGAGAAGTTCGATGTTGGCATCAACACGAGTCAATTATTCCATACCGACAATATCAGTAATCGAAAAATCTCCACGAAAAGTATAAAGGAAGTTCAGACCGTCCCATCGTCAATCCGTTCGGTCCCTGAGACAAAGTCGACTGGCCGGCTTTTCATTCGGCGGGCGTATGGAACATGAAGCGAGGACCCTGGATGTGCAGGCCCTTCAGTGAGTGGAGCGGGGCTTTCGTGACTTTGGGGGGGGGCCACTGAAACTGAGACCTGGGGTTCCTCCACTCAGAAACTGCCCTGGCCCCCCTCGCTCAGTGGAAGCTCCACTGGCTGAAGTGGCAACTGGGCGCTAGAAGCTGAGGTGCGCCTAAGCTGGAAGATTGGCTCCGCCTCCCATGTTTATGGCGGCGTGGCCAGCCAAGGTAGTCTAGGTAGGTGCAGTGCAGTACGAACAGGTAGGCCTCATGGGCACCTCAGGTTGCCGCTGATCAGAATCTCGTCAACACGCCATGATTGGCCACACACCGATGCGTCACTCCTGGCTTCCTATGAGTCCGTTGACCGACTGCGGTTCATCAGTTTTCCATGCTTAGCTAGGAGCTCAACCGCGACAGCAGCTCTTGAACCTTTCCCTCGAGCTTCGCATCTCGACTTTGCTTATACAAGTCTCGCTCGATCTCCTATCATATATACCAGAAAGTACAGTCGTCATGTCTGCGCACTCTTAATCTGTTAGGTGGTGCCTTCGTCTCGCACAACAGCGACGCCAGCATTATATATCTTCGCCTGGATATTCGTCAAGATGATAACCCAAATACAGCGGTCTCACCTTCTGATTCTCCGATTGACAAGAGCAGCTCAGCAGCGCTATACAATATCCCCAATATCTTGAGCTTCGGCCCGCATTCGATCACTCCGTACCCCTGACCAACAAGCATGGCCTCCGTGTTTACGTTTGATCCTGACCCCCCAAGAGTCTCCTCTCCTTGGCTTCAGTCCGAAGACTCGGGGAAGGATGAGGTCAGAGCCCAAACGACTCCCAATGTTGCCCAGACTCAGTCGGGCTTGTTATCCGAGTATGGTGTCACTAAGCTACAGGCCGAGCCTCAGGATGGCCCTACCGAATACAAACTTCACCTGCTACTAAGGCCGCGACGAGTATTTTCGGCCATGAGCACCGCAGGCCAGGCATCGGGATCTGCGCTTGGACGCTCCAAAGAGAGCCGCTCAAGCAAAACCCAAATGCTCAGTCCAGCTGCTTCGAATCAACCTCGTCAGCAACGGCTCCAACATCTGACGACACAGCTCCTGTGGAGACTTCAGCAGTCATCTCCTTATCATGCATCGAGTTCTAAAGACATAGCTATTCCGAAACTCCCCGACGACAATGTAGACCTTGCGGCTCCCGTCAAGCTTGAGAGGGTTGTGCCAGGCCTTGAGGAATCTCGCGGTGCATTGTATGAGATTGGCGTTTCCGATGACGGAACCCTCATCGGACTTACTAAAGATGAAATGGATGAAAGCATTGCCACCCTCAGGGTAATGGCTGCAAGTCTTGGCTGTACAGTCGAGGTCCTTCGCATGGTTATCGTAGGGGATTGCCAGTGGGTTGAGTCAGCCGACCTGGTTGACAACCCGGTCATAGCTCCAGCTCAAGTCACACGAAGCGGCAAGCTATGGGTTGCAGAGGCTTTCGTCATGCCTCATCTGGGTTTCCTGGATGATGCGCAGGGAACCTCCGCTCATGACCTACCGACGAGCGACCGGCAAGCTGCCGAACTTGCCATTGGTCCAGGTCGGGGAAGCTCGACAACACCGCAACTCAGAGTTACATTCACGGGCCCTACAACTTCTGGAAAATCCAGTCTGTTAGGCACTCTTTCAACAGGGACTCTTGATAATGGTCGCGGGAAGAGCCGCTTGAGCTTGCTCAAGCACCGTCATGAAGTAGTCTCTGGAGTCACAAGCTCTATCGCCCAAGAGCTCATCGGATACAAGGACCAGGCCATTCTTAACTACTCCCATGCAAATATAGAGTCCTGGCTCGATATTCATGACCGCTCAGAAAACGGGCGTTTGGTGTTCGTCTCTGACTCTGCAGGACATCCGAGGTATCGTCGCACTGTTCTTCGCGGGTTGATGAGTTGGGCACCTCACTGGATCATCCTATGCATTGCTGCAGATGACGCCGAGGCTGCTTCTAGCAAGTGCGATGCAATGTCTTCCGCGCAGGATATCTTGGGGGTTGCAGCGGCAGGTGTGGACCTTGTCAAGGCGCATCTAGCACTCTCACTGAAGCTGGATGCGCCAATGGCTGTTGTTATCACGAAGCTCGATCTAGCTTCCAAGGAAAGTCTGCGGAGGACCATGACCAAGATTTTAACTGCTATCAAGGCAGTTGGTCGAGTGCCCAAGATTTTGCAGCCAGACCAGAAACAGCACGGAGAATTGAAGGAAGTACCGGAAAACGACGATGTCAAAGTCCAAGAAGCCTTTGAAGGCATCACTGAGAGTGGGAAGTTGACTCAGCTGATCCCCATTGTTCTCACAAGTGCTATGAAGGGCACGGGTATTGGCTTGATGCATGCTCTCCTCCAGAACTTGCCTTTGCCTCCTGCCCCCACCTCACGGGACTTCGTTGGCATGGCTTTGAACCCAGAACAACCAAAATGTCTATTTCACATCGACGACACCTTCAGCTTGCACCCGGCTTATAAGGCAACAGGTGCAAGCTCGGGTAGGCAGTCCGATCCAGGTATTGTGGTTTCGGGTCACCTCCGTTTCGGACGACTCTCGATCGGTGACAAGATTGTTATTGGGCCATTTCCATCAGAGGAAGATGATCCCCATGGCTCGACACCCGAGGACCGACCATCCCCTAGTAGTTATGGACTATCTATCTCGCATCCCTCCTCAGCTGAGCTCGCACGCATCGCAATGAAGAATGCGATATCAGCCTCTGCAGTTGCAGGAGAATGGCACGATGCAAGAATCGTGAGCATCCGCAATCTCCGACTTCCCGTCTTGACCCTCGAAGCTGGCCAAGCTGGCTCAATAGGCCTCGTTCTTCAGAACACCAATACTGAACGAGAGGGCGACTCGGGAAGCTCTTCGTCGTCCGAGATGCCATGCATTCGTCGGGGTATGATTTTAGCAATGCCTCCCAAACACATGATCGACACCGGCGTAAAGCTACAGGCAGCGAGTGGGTTCACTGCTACTTTCAGTGACCTGGCTACTCACTCCTTGATGGTTGGGGCCTTCGTCAATGTCTACACTGCGAGTATCAGGACTGTTGCTCGTATCCGACGGATTTCCTATCTGAACGAGAGTCTTGAGCAGGGTCCAGTAGCCCCAGGTGACGATGATGGCATCTTTATCCTCAACGAGCTTGGAACGGAGGGCCGTGATGCTGGTGAGGATGCCGCATGTAGAGCTGAGGTCTCATTGGAGTTGCTGCACAATCGAGATTGGATCGAGTTGGGGTCGCGAGTCATACTTTTAGAAGGGGGGAGTCAGGATAAATCCGGGCTGGAAGGGTTCGTGGGCCAGGTGATTGAGATCGTTGATTGATTCCTCGAGTTCACAGCGTTTTCTTTATGCCTTTTATTTCATTTTCGGTCTAAGCTCTAGCTTTTGAGCAATAGCAATAGCAATCTTCTTTCTCGCCAGTGTGGACCGCAATCGCTCGAGCAGAAACCCAAACTCCAAAGACGCCCGGTTGGTGCGATCTATTTACCACAAAGCGTTACATCAAGCGCTGACCAAACCGTAGAACAATGTCCATGTCAACACGAAGCCAGAGAGTCCATTGAGTAAACCACCGATCCAGAAATCAAAGGCCCCACGATAGTAGCGACTAGTATCGAGGATCGATCGACCTTCTGATATCGATCCAGGGGCGACTTGGATGATATAAAAGAGAAAGGCTGTAATGAAGGAGAAGACGAGGTAGAGGAGGAAACCGTTGTAGGATTCGAGGCCGAGGACGCCGGCAGTGACCCCGAATAGAGAGGCTGTGAGGCTGTGGAGGTTGGAGAGTGACTGCGGATGAATTAGCAGATGCGGAGAGCCAGACAGGAGGGCTGAGGACGGACCTTGGAGTTATGGATCACCGACTCTTGGACGATGGGGTTGATCTGGAAGTCTCGTTCGGTAGCAGACATGGTTGGTCGGTGATTGCAGGAAATTCCTTACTTCGTAATTGCCACAAAGGTCACAAAGGCGAAGGTTGGAACTTTCGCTTATGAAGCTATCGCAAAGTGTCGTTTGTTGCTGATCGCGAGCCATGCTGGAGCAATGGCGTCGAGCTATCGAAGCGCATCGGCCCGAGAGGCTCCGAGAAGAAGAGCTGGAGCCGAATGGGGTCGGTACGTACCGAAATGACCCCTCCACCAGCTTGTAATGGATCGCGGGGCTGCTGCCGAATAAATTACGTTCATCAGCTTCGAATACCACAACAATGGGACACCAATTTGAGCCCTTGAAGAACGATCTTCTACTCCGGGCAGCATGGGGTAGGCTAAATTGCTCTGGATACCTAACGAGCAGTCGCTAAACCTATAACTTGCACAGGTGAGACCATTGAGCGCCCGCCCATGTGGGTGATGCGACAAGGTAAATTGCCCGCAAATCTGTGCAAATTTCGCCGAAGCGCTGACATTGGAAGCTGGTCGCTATTTACCCGAATATCATGAGGCAAAAGGAAGCCGAGACTTCTTCGAATGCTGCCGGGACCCCGAAGTCGCAACTACCATTACCCTGCAGCCTGTGCAGCGCTACGCCGGGCTCATTGATGCCGCAATCATCTTCTCCGACATTCTTGTCATTCCGCAGGCAATGGGCATGCTCGTCGAGATGGTCGATAAGAAGGGTCCTCATTTTCCCAGCCCACTGAAGAATCCCGAGGACGAGCAATATGGCCAAGTGCTAAAGCGCAATGTGGATGTTGGCGCAGAGCTAGGCTACGTTTACGACGCCATCACTTTGACGCGCAAGAGATTGGGCGGGCAGGTTCCTTTGATTGGCTTCTGCGGCGCTCCTTGGACGTTGTTCTGCTACATGGTTGAGGGAGGCGGTACGAAGTTGTTTGCGCAGGTCAAGACGTGGATTTACCGATACCCCGAGGAGTCGAAGAAGTTGTTGGCCAAAATTGCAGATATCTGCGTGGAACACCTTGCGCTGCAAGTCAAGGCAGGTGCTCAGGTAAGTTGGTTTCATGGTGTCAGGAGCAAGACGCAATGGCTAATGAGCAATGCGTAGCTGGTAATGGTATTCGACTCCTGGGCTGGAGAGCTAGGCCCTGCCTCTTTCAAGCAATTCTCCGAGCCTTATCTCGCTCAAATTGCCCAGAAGCTGCCCGAGAAGCTCAAAAGCCTCGGCCTCGAGCGGGTGCCTATGACAGTCTTCCCCAAAGGCGCATGGTACGCTCTGGACTCGGTCTGCGACATGGGCTACAATGTTGTCGGTATGGATTGGTTGCACGACCCGAAGGAGGCAGTGAAGATCCGTGGAGACCGTAAAGTCGTCTTCCAGGGCAATGCGGATCCTGGATGTTTGTACGGTTCCAAGGAAGGCATCACAGAGGCAGTACAACAGATGGTTGATGGGTTTTGGGTAGGCAAGAAGGGATGGATTGCAAATCTGGGACACGGTAAGCTTATACACCATGCATGTATACGCGAGAAGACCTCTCTAACAGCTCTTAGGCATCACTCCTGGTGTCGATCCTGACAACCTCAAGCATTTCTTTCAGGAAATTCACCGGTTGACAAAGAACTGAAAGGACAGAGCATAAGGTCTAGCAAATAGCTAGTGTAGAAGGAAGTCGAAGTCTTCACCTCGAAAATGCCACCTAGCGTGTTTTATTCCCCCTTTCCTTAGAATCATTTCGTGTGGTCAAGCCACCCTGCAATGTGGTTGAGGAAGTGAAAAAAAAAAGATCAAAGTCGAAAGTGTACAACGATGGAGAAAAGAGAAATCCCACATTCATCATGATGCTAAACAACCTAGCTCAATCCACGACACTGGTATCTCGAAACGCCTAGCAGTACTGTTGCATCTCATCATTCCCTTGATGGTGCCAAAACACTCCAAAACACCAAGAATACCCAATCCCAAATTCACCACCCACGTGCGACTTTAACTCAGCGCAGTACAGCGAGAGCCGTTCTACATCCTCTTGCCAAACAGCCAGTCCCTGCCCCTGTTGGCAAGGCCATCATCGACGGCGCGCTCGCTGGGAGCTTTGCCGGCGAGCCTCATAGAAGCCTCGTCATCCTTGAAAACATTTCCTGCACCACCACGACCGGCGTGTCCAGAGCCAGAGCTTGCGCGTCGAGGAACACTGTAAGCAGCGAGTCAGTAAGCGTCCGAAAAATATGGAGCGCCGAAGCATTGGGGAGAGCCTACCGCTCAACGTCATGGTGCACTCGAGCCTCGGATGGATCTTTGTTCTTGATCATGTTGCCCGTACCTCCTCGACCGGTGGCGATGACGGGGGTCTTGAGAATGGGAGGTTGGAAATCCTTGAGGTCGGGCTTGGGGATGTTTGCGACATGGACCATGTTGCCGGCGCCGCCTCGACCGTGAGAAGCAAGCATGATGATGGGGGGCGGGCTTGTTGGAGATGAAGGGGAAGAGTTGTTGGAGGTTGGTGTATTGATATATCGATGTACTGATATGTGGTCTTACTGATACGTGATCTGAACAGTGAGTGTGTGTCTAAGCGGCAGAGTTGGAATGATGGGGGAGCCAGGAAAGAGCGGGACTGTAGCTTTTAACAACAGAAGCGGTACCGAGTTGCCGGACCCTCAAGTAAGTGATTGAAAAATGTCTCGCCCGAGGTATGTAGGCATTCGAGAAGATCCAGGGCATGATACCGTTCGCATTTAGGTTATGCCCCGAAAGAGCTATTCTCCCCCCCAACCCATCATCGGCATTAGCATTACCTCGAGGCTAGGGCGGAAATCGCTCGGCGCCCGGGCACGCTGTAAATCTTAAGTTCTAGCGCTACCGTAGTCAGCGTAGGTCAGGAGCTAAGTAGCTGTAGAGCTCTCATGCCGAACATGTGCTAAGAACAGAGAGAGAGCCATCTAAGTTAGGATCTCGCCCGTCCCCTAGAACCCGGGCACTAACCCTATTGCTTTCGTGATGAAGGATTCTACCATTGGCGCGGGCCTCCAGCTGAAGAAGGCCTTCCAGGGTACTGCAGTTATTTGTATCTGCTATGCACATGTCAAGAACATCAACAGCCTTTCGCCGCAATAAGCCGACTGGTCTTGGACTGAAGGTTTGCTGGCCCCAGTGCCCGCGCCCCCAAGCCACTGAGCTATACCACTGGAACTGACAGACCGCTAACGAAATCATAACTGTTGGACTCTATAGCCTCCATCGTGACGCCTCGGACCCTGCTGCAAAGGCAAAGAAGCTCGAAAGAAGCTACATTCCCGGCCCTGCAGACGGGAACCAAGAAGTGACCGGGGGTAGTAGTTTGGTGTGCTTTGTTTCTTTATTTTTATTTTTTTGCTGGATCGTTTGATCGTCCCTCTACCCGGCCGCTACTGCGCACAGGGTATATCTCAGGGCTAGG
>JAMYIC010001562.1:3082-26607 GCA_024112705.1 Microcera coccophila
TAGAAACACACTTCGGCGATTACCCGAAATGAATATAAGAATGCAGCTAGCTGTTTTCGATGCACATCTCCCGCCCGTCCAGGCATCGCTATAAATCCTCATTTTAATTACGGGGAAATGCCTCACAAGACGGCGGGGATAAATGCAGCAGTGACGTGGAGGGAAAAAAGATGATTGATTCTTCATTGAGTCGCACGCGCAGGTGAAAGCGCATGATGGAAATGATCCTTGAAGATCCTCTCCTGAAGCGGCACACTGAGTACAGATTACAGGGGTGTTGGTTGTTCTCCCAAACGCGCTTCTTGGCCGGAAGACCGGGGTGTGTGTGTGCGTGTGTGGTCTCGGCCGGGCCCCTGACGCTTCCAACACCCCCTTGCCATTGGCTATGGCCACATGCAAGTGTGTGTTCACAAAAGCAACCCTCAACAACCCAACGCTTTTACGAGTAGCACAGAGGGTTATCCGCTGGGAATCCTCGTATAGACGGCGCGCGATGATCAATTTGACCGCACGGAGAGGCAGAGCGCGGGGAGGGGGGCCCTTTGGTTAATCGGCCGAGAAATCTTATCATCTCGTAAATGCTACGCTGCAGGTCAGACGTATCTTTTTATGGTGTCTGCCTGTCAGCCAGACTCCGGACCCGTATGTCAGAAACCCCCAGCAGCGAATGATTGCAATACATGGGTTGCTTGTCCATCCGGACCCGTAATCCAAGGAGGGGGGAAAGAGGCCAAGCTCTCTTTGGTGGTCGTGGGTCAAGATAACAATAAAGCACACGAGTTTCGCCTCTTCCTCTTTCTTCATTCATTCATTCACAAAATCAATCAGCGGCTTCGCTCTCCAAAGCTTCAACATGCGTCAGTTCGTGTTCCTTGCCCTGCCTGTGTGGGCAGCTTCTGTTTCTATTACCCGAGCTTCCAGCTTCCTCTTTCAACGCAACACCTTACACGACTTCACCATTGACTACGCTACGACGACTCCCGATCCGAAAAACTGGATCGGGCTGTATCATAGCCAAGGCGGTCCTAGAGATCAGCTTCACGTCGAAGACTCCTTGCTGTGGGCATATGCACCTGACGCGGCCGGAGCAGTCGTCTTGGACGATTCCAACCTTGAGCCCGGGACTTACCAGGCGTACTTCCTAGCCAAAGATGGTTATAAGTGGCTGGCCGATCCCATCACTGTCCATAAAAAGCCCGAGCCCGTAGCATTCTACACTGACGAGGTCACTTTGCGGAATGCCCGTGCAGGCGAATCCTACGTAGGCTCTATAGCTGGCCTCTTGGGTGGAGGTGGAGAGGGCGTCGAGGTTGAGTACTCGGTCACATCCTCTTCAGGAGCCGGATGGGTTGTACTGACCTCGGATGGAACGATATCCGGCAAACCTACCGACGCCTCTCAACCTGCGAAACTACGAATCACTGCAACTGCGACGGACAAATCCTCAAGTCAGCTCAGCGTGACCATCCCCATCGTTGCCTCTGGGCATCCCCTCGTCGAAGAACTCAGTGTCCTGTCCTACAACATGTGGTTTGGAGGCACCAAAGTAAACAAGTACCACGCAAAACAAGTTGCTTTCCTCGCCAGCCAGAACCTCGATGTCGTTATATTACAAGAGAGTCAGGGAGGTCACGCAAAGCGGCTGGCTGATGCCCTGGGATGGTCTTACTTGCAAGGCGCAAAGTCCGCCAGCATCATGTCTCGCTATCCCATTGTTCAAGAGTATTCGAAGCAGGAACAGGGTGTCTCTGCACGCATTGCACTAGATGGAAAGAAGACTCAAGTCAACGTATGGGGTGTACATCTTGGGTATACTCCCTACGGACCTTACGACTTTTGTTTTGATAAGATGAAGGTGGACGATGTGCTCGCTCGAGAGAAGGAACGGAAGGATCAGATTGAAGGAATGCTGAATTCGATGAAGGATCAACTGGCGAACTCCGACAGCATTCCGGTTCTGCTCGCCGGAGACTTCAACGCTCCCTCCCACCTGGACTGGACGTACGAGGCAAGAGAAAAGCACTGCGGCGTTGGACCTGTTGCGTGGCCCACGTCCAAGGCCGCCATAGATGCTGGTCTCACTGACTCGTACCGCGAAGTCTATCCCGACACCGTCAAGGAGCCGGGCATCACATGGTCACCCATCTACCTCGACCACGAAGGGCAACCCGAGCCCATGGATCGTATCGACTTCGTCTACTACAAGGGAAAGCTCCGAGTGGCCGCGGCACAGAATGTGGTGATTGGGAACAACAAACTGGAGCCAAATCAGGCGGATAATGATTGGACTTCTGATCATGCGGCGGTGCTGGTCAAATACGATCTTAGGGACATGCCGTGGACGCAGGAAGATTCAGAGAAAGGAGACATGTAGTTTTGCACTGATGTATCTCTTGTCTTTTGATGGATGATTTGTACTCTAGCTAGCGTTGGCGCTTTTTGAAATTGAAATGCAGTCGCTCTTGTTAGCCATGTTGATGAATTAGGGGATGGACGAAGCTACTGTAGTAATTACGCTCGTTTTCGCTCGTCTCATTTTTAAACTCCATAGAAACTAGATTTTCCAAGTATCATCGCGATCCAAGATTCTGTGGCCAAGTGACGAGCACTGCTGTGACCGCTCGTAGGTCAACAAGGAGTTCCTGAGCCTACTCGCCGCTCAGGAGCGAGCAACTCTGGCGCTTGGCATGTCGGCAGATATTGGAGCATGTCTCGCTAAGCCACTGCACTCCATCTGTCGCTAGATGGACGGTCTCCTCTATTAGACCGAGGTTTCCCGAAAGCTGCTGCCTGCTTGCAATATCCTCCACTCCCCAGAAGTCTGTTGACCAGTTGAAGAATCCTCGACGGCTCAGTGATTGTAAAGACCCTACGAGACTGAAATTGCCGGCCGGCCACTTCCTATTTGGGGCCTTCGCGTCATGTCGATCTGGGAAGCTCGCCCCCCCTTGATTTGCAAGTCATCCTCTGGCTAAGGGTGGCTGGATAGGCGTCTCCTCACTCGGTAGCCGGGACCATCAATGCTTGATTTGGCAACAGTTGTCCCATTTCATGCACGTTTCGCTTAGGGGAGAGCATATTCGGCGCCTATCGGGAAATTGTGAGGTTGTGTCGTGTCATCCGACTACCCATGTCTCATCTCGGGATGGCTTACGAGTCCTCTCAGTTGTGGCTGGCCAAGGAATCAAGGTCCACGTGAGTTCCCGCACCTGCTGGAGCTATCCTGTGGCGATTGTGTGCTTAGGGACGCAAGTAGCGACTTGCACCGCGATCGTCAACGTTCCCCCTCCATCCTGCCGCCCGAAGTTCAAACCGCTGTGCCCCAGCGCCTAAGCCGCCGGTAGGATCCCAATCAGGGGCAAAGAAGATGATTCCATCGGCGTGGCTGTCTCCAGTACTACAAAGGTCCTCCTTGGTTAATTGGTTAGAGTCTCCCTCGTGATGTGACTGACAAGTCATTCCATGGTACTCCCCCCTGAGCTAGACACAAACCGGCATGGTTCTTGCATCACTTTCCTTTGCTCCCCCTTGACCAGGCTGTGCAACACGAATTGCAGTCAGCGAATGGGTCACTCAATGGATGCAGAACGGGGTGCAAAACGTGGGATGAGATCACACATCACATCGCTGGTATGTTTAGTTTAGGGAGGTGTCGATCCTACAAGCAGTATCTGACGCTTCAGCAAGGCCTACATCCCACTCTTGGGCAACAATCATCTTGGAGGGCATCCACAAAGACTACCGATCAAGTAAACACCTTCTTCCATCCCCACATGCCCACAAGGGTTCGCTGTTTGCGCAGTCTTCAAACTCCGACACCCCACTCCAACCTAAATCGCCCTCCCTGTGATCACTGAATAAGACCTTCGGTGCCTTATCGAAACGGCAGTCGATCCGCATGCCATTGGGCCTCTACTGGCGACCCAACCTCTGATCGTGGTTCAGATCCTTGCTTTAAACTGAGGCACAGAGTCCGTCTCGATGGCATTGGCTCGCCCAGTCCCCTAAACCTCGTCGGACCACCCAGCAGTGGCAAAGTTCCACCAACCGTCTTCTGAACGACAATACGCGTGTCTTCAGGGGACCACCGATGACGACAGGCCTGACGAGATGAACCTTGGATGACTTGGGAACTTTGCCCCACAGAGCAGCCTCCAAGCCGTATTTGTCAATCTCTGCATACGCCTTGATGATAAGCTCGTATCTAGAATTCTCACCAGCAAATTTTTGGGGCAGTCAATGCCACTCCCGCCTTGATACGTACTCTAAGGTGCGGCATGGCTTACCGCATGCATTCTGTTGACCGCTCACGACAACCCCATCTTCAAAGACACCACTGGTCTTGAAGATATTCTCAGTGACTTCACCATGACATCTTTGAGCTTATGCTTGATATTTCCACCGCCAGAAAGTCATTTGGTTGACAATCAGACATGATGAGAGTTGAGGAGAGACAGAGCCGCCAGCTTGGGCAGACACTCATTGATACCTACAGCTTCTTAGATGATCGCAGTATCATTACGCTAGATTAATATACATAGCTTTTCAAGACTTAAACGGCTGATAGTGCTCTTTTCGTAGGTAGGTATGGACCCCCGAAGTCGATCGTAATAATACCGGCACGTGAGGTGATCCAGAATTTATGACTAACACCACTACTCAAAAACGAAACACGCCGGGATAGGAGAAAGACACGCCATTCTCGTCGAACTTGAAGCTGCGATACGACGCGAAAGGAGATTGTATTGTCCGTCATCAAAGCCATCCGGTCGCCGTTGACCTTTTGCCGAGACCGGGTCAATTCTTTGTTAAAAAACCGGTGAAAGCGGTGACCGGAGTTCAGGGGCTGAGTAAGCTTATTGATACGACCTTGTTGGGTCGACCTAGTGCTCCCACTTGATGTAATCAGGCATGATGCGGATGATTTTCTAGCTGTAGATAAATTTATTGGTGGGTTTGTGGCGAGCGTCTCAGAGCACGTCATTTGGGGTGAGAAAAGTCTCTTAAGAAATGTTACAGATTCTTATCATAGATATGAGTTCATGCTGACACTAGCCGCTTAGATCTTGGAGAAGGGCACAGACGGTCATCCTGAATCAAACGATGGTATAATGAAAGCCGAATCGGGGAATTGAGCCGGTCTGGAGAAGGGTTTACGAATGTTTCTGGCCCACCGTCAGCGCGAGATCGATTCCGGGAGCGGCTACTAGATACGCCGTCTGACATGTACGGCGGTTGTCTATACTCCACTCATACGAGACCCTGCAATGCTTGATTGGAGTTGAGACTCTGTTGGTTGTTGGTTGTTGGTCGCTGTCGACTCAGCCTCATCGTAAGTCTAGAACGTGTATGGTATGTTTTTTTTGTTTTCCTTTTTTCAGCCGGCCATGGTTTTGGTCTGAGGACGCTACACGAGGAGAATGCTACGTTGCAGGGGTTCCTTTATTTTGCAAGATACCGAAAACGACACGGAGAAAATAGCTTAGACAATACGGGAAACAGGTCAATCTGGTGACTTGGGTATCAAAACCTTCGAGTTTTTGTGCAAGGGTGCGCTAAGCATACGGTCGAACTGTGGCATGTGGCTCTGAGCATTAAACTGAGAGATCCAGTGTCATAACTTGTGGACTTTAATAATTATTCGTATCTGTTCATTTGTGCAAGATGGTCTGGACAGTTTATCAGCCCGGTCCGGTATTCAAGTAAATGAGCGTGGAGCGCGTCGAATTAGCAGCATGGTACTTAAGATATTTTGAAGTGTTTACTGCATTGTCGCATATTGGAATATAGCACTGCAGCGGATTGTCAACATGGCATCAAATAGAGAGAGGTCACAGCTTGATATTGAAGGATAGACACTAGCGGCTTGTCAATTTAAGCTTATATGGTTAAATCCGGAGCTAGAATCTCTTAGCCCTTCACTATCTTAGACAGCGCTTGAGCTTTTGTTTACCGTGGCCTCAGGCATTTCACCTAATGTTCTTCTCTCTGTTCAAACAATTCCGACCTTGGGTTCTTCTTGAAATGCCGAGCTTGTGAGGTGGAACTCCGCCTAGGCAAACAGTGCCCTTCTCATCGCCTTCACTATTGTGGCCTTCTCTTTTACCACATTAACTGGTTCATGCTGATGATTTCATCTTTAAAACTCTGAACACACATCAAACTAGTTAAGAACCGCTTGTTCTCAAAACTTAACGAGTCCATAGTGGCTTCGGGCCCATCAACATCAACCCAAGCACAGTTCCCGAAAATATCGACCTTCCAACTTCTACTTTGGGAGATGAAGGGATTATCTTGCGAGTTGACTGCTAAGAGTTTATGACCGGCTCATGAAAACTCTCTTACGATCGGGTTTATCTTCCTATAGGCATGCTTGTCTTTTGCTAAAATATCTCGATAGTGATGTGCAGTTACCTTCGGTGCTCCCTGACACACTCCAGCAGCAGCGGAGATCCTCTAGAGTCATTATAAGAAGGATTGATTTCTATTAATAAAGGCTTAGACAAAGCCGTCAGTTGCGTTGCCAGCACGTGATTTTGTTTTCCACCATCGCCACGTAATGTTTGATCAACTAATTTGCTGTCACCATCGTCACATCACACCGACCGGACACACATCCTTATTCAAACGCTGCGTAACGAGAAATGTCCAATCATCCTGAAATGTTCACTACTGCTATGAAATTAATTAAAATATATCGCCCTACATAAATTTCATAATTCTGCGGTACTTGAAAATTGAACGCGGTTAGTTTGGCATTATTTGAGAAATTTCTACAAAACCGATAAGTAAAAGGAGACACGTTTTTTACAACAGTCCAACCTAAACGAATAAGAAAACGCGAATTACCCCTTAACATCAACTCCAGCAGCGCCTCTAACCAAACCTTCAATCTTCGTACTCTTATTCAGCAACTGCAACATCGTCAACTCAAGGCCAAAAGTCTTGATGAGCCAACTCCTCAGCTCTCCCGCCACCAAACTGTCCACGCCATATCGCGAAACCGGCTTGTCAGAATCGACATCGTCAGCTGCCACACCGAGAAGCTCCGCGATGCGAGTAGTAATAGCCAAACGCGCAATTGCCAGCTTCTCGGCCGGCGTCGAAGCATTTTGCAACTGCGTGGCGATGGAGGAACCCTCTCCCGCTGCGCCGCTGCCGCCCGAAGCGAGCGTCTGAGCCCGGTCGGAAATTGCTTGCGCGACCGCCTGGAACCGGGTGTTGTTATACCATACGAGGTCGTTGATGCGACCGCTGTCGAGATGGGAAAGGAATCGGGTCGGCTCTAGTCCAGTCACCACTTGCGCCGGGCAGCTGGGATCAAGCCGAGACAAAGAAGACTTTTCCGCTGAGGAATGCGACTCGCAGAGGGCACCCTCAAAGAGCTGCAGAAACTCGGTTTCCGATACACCGTAAGTGGCATTACGCTGAAGCATCTGCTGGAAGCCGACAGAAGCGCTAACCGAGCCGACTTCAAGGATCAACCCAAGGCCAAGAGCCGTGGCCGGCAGGGATTGCGAGAGGCGGAACCTGGCAAAGGCGTCTTGGAAGGCGTTTGCGGCCGTGTAAGCTCCCTGACTGGGCGTGCCCACAGTTCCCACGATGGACGAGGTCATCAAGAAGAAGTCAAGAGGCAGGTTCTTGGTGGCATGGTGGAGGTTGACAGTGCCGGCGACCTTGGGTGCAAGAACACCTTGGATCTGGGACCAACCAGCATTGCTAAAGAAGGCATCCTGCATTTCATTAGCACCTCCGATGTTGAGCTGTGGTCGGGACCGAACTTACTCCTTCGACCATCGCTGCGTGGATCACTCCTTTGACTTGACGCTCGAGGGACAGCTTCTCTATAGTCGAGACGAGTACCCTTTGATCAGTCACGTCACATCGGAGTACTTCTGGACTGGCGCCCGCTGCGGTCAGTTCTTCCACGAGAGAAACTGTCTCAGGCTTATCTGCTCCAGATCGGGAGAGGAATATCAGATGGCGAGCTCCTCGCTCAACCATCCAGGCTGCCAAGCTGCGTCCAAGACCGCCCAGACAGCCGACCAGCAGATAGGCGGCATTAGGGTCAAACGTGGCCCGAATGGCAGATCGTTCGATCTTCAGTAAGTTAGTTTCTTGTACGAGTTAAATGATAGGTTTCATTCTTACCTTCAGTTTCGCTTCCGGGTCGTGGAAAGTAATGACAAATTTTCCGGTGTGTACTCCCTTAGAGAAGCTGCTCATGGTGGATTCTAATTGAGAGACGCAGAAAGGAGTCAAGTGTCTAACAGGACTAATTACGCCTTGTTCAACTAGAGCAATCATTTCAGTCATCAACCTATGATTTGTTAGTCCTAACCGTGTTCCAGGGAAGAGAAAGGCGACACGTACTTGGTGATGAGACTAGGCTTCTGTCGATAAATCAGACCCAGGTCAAACGACGAGAAAGTAGCATTCCGCTTGAACACTTCAAGTCCAAGTCTACCTCCTCCCAGAACATCGGTTCTGCCGACATCAATGAAACGGCCCAAAGGCGCGACGCATCTCCACGTCTCGTGCATCGAGTCCCCTGCAGAACTGCAGAGAATGACATCAATGCCCTGCTGACCGGTGGCTTGCATAATATCGTCAACCGCACTAAGCTGTCGAGAGTTGAATATGCGGTCGGCGGGAATGCCAAACTCCTCGATAAGCACTTTACGCTTGTCGTCGGTGCCGACTGTCGCGTAAACTTCTGCGCCGAGATGCTGGGCGATTTGGATGGCTGCCATACCGAGACCACCTGTTGCGGACTGGATCAAGATGGATTCGCCCTTTTGCAAGCGAGCTAGATGTTTGAGAGCGTAGATCGAAGTCAGGTAGACGACCGGCATCGACGCGGCGCCATTGGCTGATATTCCTTCCGGGACCTTTGAAACTAGAGAAGCGGGAGATCTAAGGCGATTGCCCATGTTTCCTGGAATCATGCCAAAGACTCGGTCACCCTCTTTCAAAGATGTCACCGCCGGACCAACACGAGTCACCACACCCGCAGCTTCAGTGCTCAGCTTGTCTAGATCAAATCGAGCAGTGGCAACGGCGAGATCCTAAGTCGTCTTAATTAGCTTGGATTCAAAATCAAACGTGACAGCAATCCTACCTTCATATTGAGACCAATAGCTTCCGTCTTGATTTCCACCCACTCCTCTCCAAGAGGCTTGTCGAAGTCTGGGTCACTGCCAAAGTATAGTGAAGAGAGCACACCAGGCTGACGGTATCGTGCTCTAATCGGGCCCTGAGAACCCAAAGACTCTTCCTCGATGACCTTGGATGCGTGACGCAAAGAGAATTGTTCGTTGAGAGTCTTCTCTGACAGCAACCGTTCAACAAGAAACACGCCTCCGCTCAGCACACACTCCCTGTCCACAGCTTCAGAGGTAGACTCTTGCAGTTCATTCAGCTTATGAACAAGAAGCTCTGCAACTCTCTCCTGTGGTGTATAGTTGTCGTGATCCAATTCAACGAAAGCGTACTTGGACGATACGTTCTCGGTCGCGATGGATCTAAGGAAGCCCTTCATGATGGAGGATTCGCCGGGGGTAACCAGATCAGCAGCAACCCACACCATGGCTGAGGCATGCGCAATGATGGTCTGCAGGGCTTCGAAATAGGCCTCGTCGCGGCAACTGAAGACACCGCCGTTGACGTCGACGAAGCTGATGATGCAAGAGTTTGGTGGGATTCCGTGGCCAGAAAAGAGATCGACCAAAAGGGGACTGAATCCTCCATCTTCCAAGATCCTAACAGTGGCATCAGCCACCAACGGAGGTGAATCTCGGTACACTAGAAAAACGTCGCCTCGCTGCTCTGCGGCTGAAGAAACACTTTTCTGCACTGCGGCGACCTTTGAGAGCATAACAGTCGTCTGTTTTAGATCTCCGGCATACTGTGTCTATTGTTAGTAACGAGCCTAGTCGGAGTAGCGATAGTTTGCTTACATCTTCTAAAGAAACGTCAACTCCCGAGAAACCAGATTCCTTCAGAACCTTGTCCCATCCGGATGTTTCTAAGCCTATTTGCTCTGGGTTCCACTGGCCAGTCAGCGTGCGAGAGAGCACTTCAGAAGCCAGTGTTGAGTGCGTAGTCTCCAGTAGTAAGAGCGATCCGGAAGGTTTAAGCAAGGATTGGATCGACTTCAACGCATTTTGAGGAGTTTCGAACTGGCCTACACATCCAGCAGCGATGATCAGATCAAACGAGCCAGCCCCGAACCCTTGAGAAACAGGGTCCTGTAAGATGTCAAGGGTCTTGAACGTCATGCCGTCCTGACCACTGAACCTCGACTTGGCCTCGGTGACACACCAACCTGCAGAGTCTGTGAAGGCGTACTCTTGGACTCTCTTTGATGCTGAGGTAGACGTCAACGTTTCCAGAACAGCTGACGTTGCTCCTGCAGAGCCCGCGCCAACCTCCAATACCCGCATCCGGGGATTCTTATGACCCAGGAGGTCAACGACGTGCTGGAGTTGCTGGTACGCTCCACGAACGGTGAGTCCTGAGGCGAACAATTCGGTCAGGAGGTTGTTCTCCATGAGTACTTTGAGGCTGTTGGTTTCTCCGGCGAGAACCTTGCCAATGTTGCTGTGCAACGCTTCAAGGCATCTAGCCTCTGGAATATTGCTCATCTTAGCTGCTAGCCTTTCGATCGAGGCAAGTCGTTCCGCTTTGCTGAGACGACGAATATCTTCACGTTCAGTAGAGCTCACCCATGACTTGATCCAGCTGCTGAACTTGTCATGATTTTGAGTCTTATCTTGAGTCAAATCAATATTCTCTAATTCGTCTGCAATGCTTGCGAGCACGTGAGCAGCCAACGTCTCCAGCGCAGTAACATCAGCGGATGCGATTTCCTGAGGAGGAAACATAGCCTCAGCGATGCATGGCGTCAAGGTCGTGACATCAGGTCTGGCGACTGGCCGCCAGTAAGGCTCTCGCACATTGTCCAAAGCGCTGTCGTCCGCGATACCCTCATATGTCACACACTTTAGCTCTCTCATGTCCAGAAGGGGGGCTCCGGATGAGTTGTAGAGCTGAGCTCTTGCGTACAAGCTTCGAAGACCGACGATGTCTCCACGCGCGACTCCCAGGGCTTGTTCTTCGGGCGATTCGGACACCCAGACTGTAACATCATCGGCAAAGATGGGGACAAATGCCTTTTCAAAGTTCTCGACTTGGCCCGCGTGGCATGAAATCAGAGCCAGTTGGATGCAGGTATCCAGAGTTGCGGGGTGTATCACATATTCCGATTCGTTCTTAAAGCTAGCGGTAGGGTTGAGAGCGACGTTGGCGGAGGCAATGTTGGAGCCACGGTATGCCTTCAGGTCAGACAATCCTTGGAACGCTGGGCCATAGCCTAGGCCAGCAGAATGGAATTTGCTATGCCAGCGGGCCATGTCGAGCGACCTCGAACGAGGGTCAACTTGCAGCTGATGGCGGGCATCAATCGACGTCTCCGTGGTTGTTACGGAAATTGTGCCAGTGCAATGCTGAGTCCACACATCGCTGTTGGGTAGGATCGAGCCAATGCTAAACTTGTACCACTGCGACATGACGCCGGCATTGGTTAGAGGTAGTCTCTCCATGTTGAGGACCGTCTCAACGCCCAACTCAGTGTCGTCCACATGAAGCGCAGAGTTGATGGCGACCTGGCGAAGCTTGAAAGACTTGATCGGAGCTGCGTCTTCTACTTCGTGATGCAGCTGGCTAACCGCTTCAATAGCCATGGTCATGTATGCCGCTCCTGGGAGAACAGTATTTGGAAGAAGCTTATGATCTTCTAGCCAAGGGAGATCTTTTTGTCGAAGGACATTTCTCCACTGGGGATGTGTCTTTGAGCCGCCAGGCACACGAGCTCCAAGAATGTCGTGACGAAGATGTTTTCTTAGACGATACTCTTTGTTGAATCGGTTTTCGTAGTGAACTGGGGTTTCGGGATATGAGTACTTGTACTGGGGCAGGTCGATGCAAGGGAAGCCATGAGAAAGCGTCAGTCCTCCGTCTTCCGTCTCTTCAGTTGCGTTCACAGCCACAAGATCGACTGGAGCATTGTTGATGAAGAGATTACCGGCGAGCGTCAACATGCTGATGACGTCGTTCTCGCCTCGACGAAGGGAGCCCAAGCAAAGCGGCAGAGACGATCCATTCTTTTCAAGGCCAGCACGAATTTGCTTCAGTGGACCGCCCAAGGCCGGATGAGGCCCAATCTCGATCAAGAGATCCACTGGCTCCTCTCTGGCGAGCTTCTCAACTGCGTTTGAGAACAGAACGGGTGACTCGAGGTTGCGTCGCCAGTATGTAGGATGAACGGATACTGCTTCTCGCTTCATTGACACAGATGAGACCCAACCGACGACCGGTTGTTCTGGCTCACGCTCGACCAACGACTTGATCTCGCTGAGTCCTTCAGTGGCAAGGTCTTCGTAGGCTTGACCCAGCGCCGCCATGTGGTGAGAGTGATATGCGTTGCCGCCAGTCTTCAACACGCGGGCGAACACCCCCTCGTCTTTGAGTGTTTTGTTCAGCAACTCAATTGTTTCCGGCTCGCCAGATACCGTGACGCTATCGGGCGAGTTAACGGCGGCGATTTTAACCTCGCTCTCGATGCCGTCCAAGTAGGATCTCACTTGGGCTGGGCCGAGACCGACCGCCATCATGAGCCCCTCCCGTGTGTTGGTGGCTACCACTTGGCCGCGGAAGTACGCGAGGACAATCGCCTCGCTTGCCTTGAGACGACCTGCGGCATACGCTGCTGCCATTTCGCCTGCATCACAGTTAGTATTAGAAAAGAATTTGCCGCCCGTCAGAATGGACACTGACCTGAGGAATGTCCAACAGTGACTGCAGGGCGAATTCCCCATTGCTTCAGCAAAGCCACCAACGCGATTTGCAGACCTGTGCAGACGGTTTGAGAGAACGCCGGATCTTGAATCTGGCTGGTGGCCGCTGGCTCCAACAGCGCTCCTTCGATGGTCCAAGAGGGCTTGCGATGCAGCTTCCCGAGCACCTTGTCCAGGTACTGGATTGTGCGCCTGAATACAGCGAATTCGGGAAACAATTGAGCTCCCACTAGAAGGCATCAGCATTGCGGCTTTTTGTTTATGGAAGCTATACATACTTTGAGGCCATTGTGCGCCTTGTCCCGTAAAGACAAAGCCAATCCGCCGTGCCGCGGAGCTTGGTGCCTTGCCCTTGGTCACTAGGTCAGAGTTAAGCCCATCCGCAACGGTTTCAGACTCGGCAATGGCAAAGGCACGGCGTGCAAACGTGGATTTGCGACAGCTGAGGGTGTAAAGGAGGTCAGCCAGCTCGTAGTTTGTTAGAGAACTAGAAACTGCGACCAAGCTCTCTTTCAACGCGCGCTCATCGTGTGCGGATACGGGAAGCAGCATATAAGGTCGCACTCCTGCTCCTACACTTTGAACCAACTTTGCTGGTTGACACCAACTGAGGGATGGTAAGTTCTGGGAGATATGGTGGCCATTTCCGTTGAGACGTCCGTTCGAGTGGCCGTTGCCATTGGCATGGGTATGGCCATTGGAATAGCCGTTACCGTTAGAGTAGCCATTGCCGTTGGAGTAACCACTGCCGTTAGACTGGCTGTTGCCGATTGTATGGCCATTTCCATTAGAGTAGCCGTTTCCATTAGAATAGCCATTTCCATTAGAATAGCCATTTCCATTAGAATAGCCGTTTCCATTGTGATTGCCATTACCGTTAGAGTAGCCATTGCCATTGGAGTGGCCATTGCCATTGGAGACACCACTTCCGTAGTGACCGTTACCATTACAATGGCCGTTGCCGTTCACTCCGACTTCCGAATGGCCATTTGCAGGCGATAGTCCTTTTGGAATACCCCCTGACGCCAGAGGAAGACCTCTCAGCTTATAGCCTGGAATGACCACGCTTGGATGGTCCAAAATGGCGTGACCATTAGCTCCGCCATATCCAAAACTGACAATGTATTAGTACAATCAATGTAGACTCAAAGCCGAAAGAACGTTTCTCACCTATTGATACTGACCCGTAGGAGCCTATTCGCCGGCCACGGGGTCATTTCCGTCACGACCTTGGCTCTGGCCGTCTCAAAATCAATTGAAGGATTAAACTTCTTGATTCTGATGGTAGCAGGAATCTCCCTGTGCTCCATTGCCAGGACGGCTTTCATGATTTGTGACATGGCACTAGCAGCTTCACTATGTCCGAGGTTTGGCTTAATCTAGAGAGCGCGTTAATAGATGACTCGACGCATGCATCAGCCTGAATAGCATACCGATCCAATTAATAAGGGGTCGTCCTTGCGCCCTTGGGAGAACACCCTGCCAACAGCCGAAACCTCAATAGGGTCACCGACCGGCGTTCCCGTGCCGTGACACTCAGCATAACCCGTCAGATCGGGATTCAGGCCGCCAGCAGCCTTGTAAGCCTGCCTGATGACCGCCTCCTGGCCATCAGGGCTGGGGTGCGAGATGCCGCCCGTCTTGCCATTGGCATTGAAAGATGTGCCACGCACGACAGCGCGGATCGGGTCGCCTTGCGCAACGGCATCCGAGAGCTTCTTGAGGTAGATGGCGCCGAAGCCTTCAGCGCGGGAGTACCCGTCTGCTGCGGCGTCAAAGGTGTGGCAGCGGGACGTGGGGGAGACGGCGCCGAGCTTTGTGGTGAAGATTTGGTTGTCTGGGCCGAGGATGACGTTGGCGCCAGCAACGATGGCCGCGTCACAGTCATCATTTCGGATGGAGGAGACGGCCAAGTGTAAGGCATACATGGACGCAGAGCACGCGGTATCGACCATCAAACTAGATCTACGTTAGCATCATGTACTTCTCCTCGCGGATTCTGGAACGCGGTAGAGGACCGTACCTGGGGCCTTGAAGGTTGAAAGCATAGTTGATGCGATTACTCAAGATGGTAGGGCCGCCGCCGGTCACAACATAGGGTAGCGTATGGTCCGGATCCCGGTACTGCATGATCTGGTGCTCATTATTAAAGTTCCCCACAAACACACCTGTCCTGGAGCCAAAGAACTTCTCCAGCGGCTCTCCGGCACTCTCCACAGCTTCGTACGTGACCTCGAGCAGCTTTCGCTGACTGGGGTCCAGGGCCATTGCCTCCGTACCTGTGATGCCGAAGAAGCTGTGGTCAAAGTCTCGGGTGTCTTCATGGAGCAAATGGCCGCCTCTCGTGTACATACTCCCCGGCCGTTGACCGTCAGGGTGGTAGAAGCCATCGAGGTTGATGCGGTCCTTTGCGAACTCGGACCAACCGTCTCGCTTCTCTTTTAGAAGATCCCACAGCTGCGAAGGATTGCGGACGCCGCCAGGCCATCGGCAGCCTGCAAAATCATCAGTACAGAGTCAGGGGCTGGGATACGCTGGGAGGTCTTACCCATGCCTACAATGGCAATGGGCTCGGGGCATTGCGAGAGAGGAGGATCAGGGGCTGGCCTCGGTTGAGCCATCTTTTCTGGACAGAGTTTGGCGGATGGAAGTGGCGTATTTTCCGAAGTGGAAGAGACCAATGTAGTATGATGGTAGATATGGGGAGAGTGCAAAAGGTGAGGTGAGGGAGCTTTGTGTTCTGTTTGTTCAGTGCGTTATAATCCAAGCTCTAACCGGCTCAAAGCAGTATATATGAGTCTGGAGTCTGGGAGTCTGTTCCTACAATGTTCGAATTCTAAAGACACACCTATCCATCTGCAACCTAGGTCAAGGTCGGACCACATCATCATGCCTGGGCATGTTTATTAATTTACAAACGTCACTACACCCCTATTATCCGTACGAACGTCACTACATCCCTATTACTCCGTTACGAGTTATCATTGACGTATTCTTTAACCGCGCTGCTTGCCAAACATGGCTAGGGAGCGCTGACGGAACACTGCACAATCTAGGGGATAGGGAAGAGTCCATGTGCGTGTGGATTATCTCGGGCGGCCTGCGTATGGATAATGGTCCGTCGCGTCCACAGGGATTCATCCGGCTTACGAGTCAAACACCCGACAATTCTCGGCTCTTGTTGGAACGGGCCATGTACTGACTGTTCCGCGGCCTATGCCTGTGATGATTCTGACATATCAATCCTTGTATCAACACTACCAGCTATCATTATGCTCCCATCCTCGTGGCGGTGAATGTCCAAGTAAGGTTAATTAGCTCAGCAGCATACAGGGTAGCTGCCAGTTGGTCCCTGATACGATGTTACCAGTCAGAACAGGTGGGGGTTAAAGTTAAACAAGCCAACCCTCACACCCTGGTGCATGGAGGCGCAGACTAGGCAGGTGTCAACTCGACAGGGAGGCTCATGCTACGTCATCTATGCAGAGACGATAGAGCTGAAGACTAGTCCATCCAATGTAGATGTAATCGGCGAGCACTAGTTGGAGGAGCGGGGAGACTTGGGCAATACAACGACTACGATGAGGGTAATTCATACCACCTGCCCACAATTACGGCCGGTATATAATCCTTCACTCCATAGGGGGAGTGGATGGGAATGGGGAGTGAGATTCGGCAAGTGGGATCTTGATCATGGTTATGTCTAAACACACACCATGATCCTTTGGCCCCCCCAGACCAGCCACGGCGGAACCGCTTCATCCTTGCATGGCAAAGCGCCGGCCCTTGAGACTTCCTATCAAGGAAATCGCGGAACGCCCATTGGCCAATGAAGACGACAGAGCCTCTCACCGTCGTACGAAGCCAAAATGGCACTTATCGCCTCCTGCAGGACATGCAGTAGGCGTACGCCACAGCGGTCATCGTACAGGATCACGTATGGTATCACAACATTCGCGTGCCGGCCCTGATAGGCGCGCCGGAGAATTAACAACGGAGAATAATCGGAGTTGGGATGACCCGACTAATATCGCCGCACCCGCAGGGCTGCGTCGCCGACGTCGTGGCCACTGCAACCTTCCATTACGGACGGAGCTCGCCAGCACGCATACATGCCCCATGGCGCAATTGTCGGATCCGAGCGCGAAGGGGAAACGAGGACCTCCCTGCGTGTCATCGTCGACGAACGGGCAAGTCGTCTAGGTATCATCGTTTTTGCGGCTGAGTGACACGACATGGCTGGTGGTTCGGTGGCGGCAAAGAAGCTTCGATGATCTGCATGCTCCATTTGACGTCTCCGCCGCAAGCCGTCTGCCCGAAATACAAGCTTATCCTGCGTTGGTCACATGAACAAGACTAGAGGTGCAGCGAAACGTGTTGGTTATGCAACATTATCGGGCAGTCCAATTGAAGTCGTTCGGTCTATCTTCTAGAAGTCACCGCGGGGCGCAGTCTGAGTTGAGTACCATGAAACTAGCCCTATCCATCTCCCCCGACCGGAGATATGCATACGACAGTGCACTGCTACCACTACTGAACCAACTTGACCTCAATCAACCCCATAATTCCCTTTCCGTGCACATGAGCGACCTCGAACCGCGGGTCCGCGGCCTTGAGCAACGCCTCGAACTCGGCCAGAGTCCGCTGCTTAGCGGCGTACCCGTTGAGCATGTGGATGTCGATCTGGCGCAGATGATACTCTTCGACCTTGAGCTCCGTGTTGGGGGGCGGCAGGAGCATGTCGTTGATCAGCAAGTTGGTGCCGGGCGCCGACCGTTCCATGGCGGGGACGAAGGATTTGAAGATGTTGACGCACACGTCGTCGGGGTAGTTGTGGATGACCTGGCGCAGGAAGAAGAGGCCGGCGTCGGTGATGGGCTGCGGGTCGTAGAAGCTGTACTGCATGAAGGAGACGCGGTCTTTGACGGGGGGGAAGTCGGCTCGCTTGGGGCCCTGCTCGAGCATGACTGTGTTGACGTCTTGGACGAGGAATCTCAGCTTGGGGAATTCCTGCAGGTCTGGATTAGCGATAGAATGCCGTCTCATCGGTCAATCTTAGACTCACAGTGGCGAGGAAGATGGAAACATGTCCGCTTCCACCGCCCACGTCGACGACTTTCTTGTCGCCGAGACTGGCCCAGGGGAACCGCTGGCGCAGCTCCGTGGTATCTCTATTCACTACTACAATTAGCCTGCGAGCCCAATTGAGCGAGTTCACTGGGGAAACAAACTTTGGACATATCCAGCCATCGCAGAGGCAAAGCGAGCACCGCGCTGCGGGTTCTCGGCGTACCAGGTGTAAGGGGAAGTGCCAAATCTGAGATTGAAGGCACTGTCCTTGGCTTCAGAAGTGAACGGCGACTGTTCAATAGATGCAGCAGTCAGAGAAGATGCTTCGAACATCTCATCAGCTCTGTAATCAGGTCAATTGACGTGCAATGGGGGGTGGTGTGGTGGGAAGCTCACTCGAAAGCAAAACACTGCTCGATATCCTTGTTTCGTGCAATAAAGGCAGACAAGGCAGTGTGCTCAAAGCGGTCACCATCCAGTTCCTGAAAGCACCGCTGGGTGGTCAAAAACTGCATAACACGGCGCAGACGGTCCTCGTCCATCCCAGCCGCGGCAGCCATATCCTTGACGGAAATGGGACCGTCGAGCGGGACGAGGGCAAAGTACTTGAAGCGCAGCGCGACCTGCCAAGCGGCGAGATCGTGGTGGCAGCAGCAGAAGGTTCGAATCCATTGAAGGGGGCCAGTTGCCAGCAAGCTCAGGTCCTGGGCCGCCTGGTTGAGGTCGTTGCGGATGGCATCATACTCGTTGTTCTCCGGGTGAGGGGGGGAAGATGCCGTGAAGTTGGGTTCCTCGAGACCGTTTTTCTCGAGATACGACACGAGTCTCTCGGCTTGCTTGAGGGCTTCGCGGGCAGTCGCGAGGACTAGGGACTGTTCAGGTTGTTAGCATTGACGGCGCAATTGATAATCTTGGGCCTCTTCCCTGACGCTTTGAGACGACGGCCATTGTGTTGAGATATATGCTGGGATTGGTGTTTGTTGAAATGTGTTTGCGAGTTGGTAAAGATGAAATTGTCAAAGAAAATGGAAGAAAAGCTCAAGGAAAAGCAAGGAAAAGCACAGTCAATAACAAATGCCGAGTTTTCTGAGCCGTAACATATTCTCCTCCATGTTCGTTCCTCATAGTCCACGCAGGCGACCTCACGGCTTACACGAAGCCGTCATCTCTCCCGGCATCACGTCCGTAAGACGACCCCGATACCGCGGCATTCTCAAAGCGTCAACAACAAACATCTGCCGCACAGTTAGGAAGGAGTTGCGAAGGAAGATTACGCGCCAAGGTCCAGGGGGCGTGCGCGAATCTGTCATGGCGATGCGTATGCGGCGAAATGGTAGGGGCGCGACATTATCCCAGAGCGTAAGCACCAAGTGGAGAAAAAAAGGCCAAGCAAGCGAGCAAGCAAACAAGGCAGGGAACACTGAACGAACAGAACAGAGAGAGAGAGAGAGAGAGAGAGATGAACGGGCTGTCGGTCCGAAAAATCTTGCATGTTTCGACGGATCCGAGCTGAAGTCAGGGATAAGGCCTCCCCCCCGGTCTGGTCCGGCCATGTCAACGGCGTAAGCACTAAATCCACCGCGGGCTCCTACGTTATTGACTAGCTGAATGTTTATCTTGCGCTACCATATTAGCGTCGCCAATCTTGCCGGGTCGGGCCGTTCTAGTCCTCAGCCTTAATGACGACACCTTCTCACTCAGTATCTAGATCTATCTTGTAGATGCCACATGCCACATGCGGCACGCCCCCCCTCCCCAAGGTTTACTCGAACGTCAAGTTCAATCCGTCTCTGCTGCCAACGGTCCTTGCTGCATCTCAAGGCTTAAAAGCCAGGCAATGCAACCCCCCACGAAATGGCTATCCTGGGTCGTCATCCCTGCCATCATCAGCCAGTTGTCATCAGCCAGTTGTCATCAGCAGAGGCGGTGCAAACTCTTGAATCTCCCCTCAACGTCGAGGTAGTAGGAGCCTGCAGACTATAGGCTATCGTCTCCTTTGCCCGTACACCCTGCGGAATCTCGCCTACGCGGACGGTCCACGTAATGGAATCCACCGACCATCATACCGCAGCGCGCCGTCAGCCTGCAGTTGTCGTTTCCGCGGGCTCCTTTGCGAAGCCCGATGTAGCTGTGAGACTTTGAGTGAGACAATCGACGCGGCCCTCTGATTGCCGATCTCTGCTCTCTCACTGTCTTATCCCGAGATACTTGTCCGAGATGAGTAGGCAGCGCGAGCTATGTCTTGATCGGTGCGCTCGGTCCTCGTAAGGCTTGTAAGCACGGCCTAAAGATACACACACTATGGTCTTGCTGCACTGCGGTGGATCTTGAGGCACGATTACAGAGGTATGGAGTTCGAGATACGTCAAGACTTTTATTTCTGGTCCTATCTTTGGTCTCAAAAACTAGCACTAAACTAATTGACCGCATGTTGACCTGCGCAATTATTGCAAAGTATTCTAGGCCATTCCCGGCTCTAAACGGCCTTGTCCCGGAACAGAATCTCATACTCCGGGTTGGGGATGTCCATGTCGAAGAACATGATGTTGTCGGGTCGACCGCCGGGTGCCAATTTCAAGTCGTAGCGCTGTAGAAACTCAATCATCAGCAGCTTGCTAATCAGGCTGCCCATGAACCTGCCGGGACACATGTAGCGGCCGTGCCCGAAATGCAGACTGCCGCCGTACGAAGAAGTGAACTGCAGACCGTTGTGGTCCGTCTCGGGGTCGCGACGGAGCCGCTCAAAGCGGAAGCCGTCAAACTCCTCGGCCTTTTCGAAATAAGCGTCGGACATGGACATGGGGACGCCGGCGAAGGAAACGTGGGCGTCCTTGGGCAGGACGTCGCCGCTGGAGAGGGTGTGATCTTTCATCATCTTTCGGTTCACGGACACTGTTCTTGGTCAGCGAGCATGTACTGCGTCTGGCAAGCAGTTACGTACACTTCGAAGGCGGGTGGAATCTCTGCGACTCCTTCAAGAAGCTGTCAAGCTTCCACATCTTGGACAGATCTGCGTTGGTGATGTTGCTTGGGTTCGGCCCCAAAACAGTCTCTATCTCCTCCCGCAATTCCGGAGCCCATCGCTCAAAGTTGTCAGCAAGGTCCATGATTGCATTGGTGATGGTGTTCGAAGTGGTGTGAGCGGCGCCGAAGCTCACGCCGGTCAGACGATGCGCCATCATGGAAATGGTCGCCTCTTCGGGCTTGGATATCTCGACCAGCCACTCAAGAGTCGTCATCTCATCGTTCTTGACGTACGCCGCCCAGGACTCGGGTCGGTCGCGGCGCCAAGCCATCTTTTGCTCAATGACCGGCCGGACCAGTCTCCTGATGGTGCGGCGACAACGGTGGATGCGGTAGAGGTAGGGGGAGAAGACGGCAATCAGGGGTCTCGCAAAGTCAGGCATGAGCTTGAAAGTGACGGCTCCCTTGAAGACGTTTTGCGCGTAGCCGATGACGGCGGGAACCCATTCGGGATCGCGACAGATGTCGGGGCCGACGATGGTACGGGCCACCATCTGCGACACGAGCTCCAGAATCCTGGGCTGGGCCGCAATGGGGGTCCAGTCTTGAGATTTCATCAGCACGAAGTGGCAGAATAGTTATGCGAGAACCGATGCTGACCTTGGTATCTGCCGAAATGCTTGTTGAAGGCGTACGAAGCCTCGTTGGAGGCGGGACCAATCTGTTGGCCAATCTTGGCGATGTACTGCGTCTTGATGGCGTCGATGGTGGCATGGCCGAAAATGTCATAATCTAGAGTCGTCCAGTTTCCAACGAAGAACTGCTTTGATGTCAGGAACTCGCACAGGGACGATGCGCGTTGAGCACGAGGCGCAGTGAACTCACATCAGAGGTCGCGCGAGAATTGCTGCCGATGGTGCCAGGAAGATCTCTAATTTCCTGCAAAAAGCGAGGAGGCAAGACGATGGAAGTGCGATCAAGGGAAGGCAGGGTGAAGATGGTCTCGGGAAACTTCTTGAAGGAGTTGTGGATGATCTCGGGGCCGACCTTGAACCAGTGCTGTCGCTGGCGTATGCCTTTGAAGAACGAGTGCTTCAGATCGGCACCCACGGGCGGATAATGGCTTTTGGCGTTTGGGTTCCGCGCTTGAACGAAGAGAACGGTCAATGCCACGGCCGCCAGAGAGGCTGCGAATAGGTATGGGTTTTGCTTCGCCTGGTGATGCAGGGCTTCAACCAGGGCGGCGAACATGTTGACGATGGCAGCGTGAGAACGTAGCAATAGATACGGCGATGGTGTTCAGCAGGGTACATGGTAATGCCAGGCGTCAAACACAGTTCTTTGTCTAATATATAGTTGCAGGCCTTTAGGTGCGCGGCAGACAGCGAATGTTGGCACCCGGTGCAGGTAGTACGAGGACAGTGTTGGACTAATACGGGCTTCGCTAAGGCAACGGTAACATCCAGCGCTGACCCCGGTACTGGGCCCTCAGCGTCACCCATCAGGTTAATCAGACCTGGGGTACTAATCACAGTGTTGGATTTAAATGATATGAAATGAATCCTGGTATTGGGACTTGATCTTTTTCTCAAAGAAAACCCGGCCTAAAGATTTTTGTTTGCACCAGACATGTACAGGCGAAAGTATAGGCATCAAGGTGTTGGAGCTCTTTCTGCTGTATTCCGGGGGGAGTACAGTAGCCTACACGCTTAGCCTACACGCTAGGGGACATAGGCTGCCCGGTAGCCATCATACAACGATATTACCAACACTTGGCCTAGCAGTGGAGGACAGAACTCCGACTGCAAGGGTCGACGCCATTAGTTGATCCCACCCAACATGCTTCGTACGACCCCAATAGCCGCTATGTCACTCAAGAGAGGAGGCAGGGAGGAGGCAGGGGTTTCGCCAATCGGTTTTATTCGGGTTGCCACCATGATTACGCGCCGCATCTTGTCTCCGCTCTCCCCCCCCCGGTCTTACGCGGCGATAACAAGATGAAGGCAGATTGGGGCGGTCCGATCTAGGCGAGGAGTGCGAGAGACAACAAACATCATCGTGCCGGTTTGTGCATGTACACGCCCCACGATGACCACTTTCAGGATTGTTCTAGATGATAATCATCTGAAACATTTCCTCAACTAGACATCCAATGATTAATTCCGCCGTGGCGAGAAGCGGCGGAATTTGTACGGAGTACGGACTTAGCCATTCCTTATCCTGGGGGCCGTAACGCCGCCGGCCGGTAGCGGTAGCCGCTGTAAACCAGGCCGTGGCATGGCATGGGCGCTGATTGCGGGCGCTGGTATCCATCGCGGGGGCTTTGGTTAGGGCCAACTCGTCTCGGGCGTGCGGATCGCCTCTGATCTCACCTCCTCCCCCTCCTCCTCCTCCTCTGCTCCTCGCCGCTAAAACTTGGCAGGGCTGATCTCGTCCGACCTTGAGCATCGCATCAATCCTACGCTATTTCTCCGAGCGGGAATTGGAATCATCTTTTTGCGGTGCAAGGGGAAAGGTTTTCTGGAGACTTGCATTTACGGGTGGCCAGTTGTCTCTCTATGTGGGGTCGGCGTGCACGTGTTGGTTTGATGCCATGGCCAAACCAACAACACCAATCTTACTCTCCCCCCCCCC